>CM049376.1:13701085-13971085 GCA_026937815.1 Etheostoma perlongum
AACAGAGGGAGATGATGAAAAGATGGAAGATACTATTTGAAGAGAGAATAAGAAAAAGGAGACAGTATGGGAGAAGTTAAAGAGGGAAAAGAATTTTCTTATACGAGGAATTAGACATTGCATTGTTTTTTTTAGCTACAAACTTGGCAAAAAATGTATAGCTCAAACACTGCAAAGCATAGAAAACACATGGAGTGCACTTCCAATCCAAGTTGGGTACAATCTGTTGCAATCCAACTGTTATGCCATAAATTCTATCTTTACATCTTTACTTTTATAATGTTGCATTTTTGTTAACATTGTCAAAAATGTGTTAATTCAATAATATGTTTATTACTGAGGTTAAAATTAAAGATGGTTTTGTACTGAACTACATTATACTGAGATGTATGCAATTTGTATCCTCCTATTTTCTTACATGAGGGGTCACAATATTAGAAACACCTCTGAATATGATGCAGTTCATTACAACACCAAAACTAAGTATGATCTCAATGCTAAAACATAGTTCAAATAACATCTCTGTGTGTGTCAAACTTGAACTTGAACATGAAAGGCATCATATAAGTAGACTTTATGGTAGAACAGTTTTACTGGATTGCATTAGATTGTGTAGGTGTACCTTATGAAGTGAACACTAACAGGCAAATTCACAAAAGGATCGCACGTTTTTTGCGGCAGCTAAATCCGCACAAATATGACAAAAATAAACAGTGTAACTCTCAAAGCACCCTATGTTGCCAAAAACAGTCAAATTAACAAAGATCATTAAAATTAAAAGCCATGTAATATTCACTGACAGAGTATCTTACCTTTATTACACCCATTTGTGTCAAATACTGATATTAATACAGCTGGTTATCATAAAACTAGATCTTTTTTATGTGTGCTTTGTAATGTTTGTTATCTTAAAATGCTAATGCAAATGTTAATCACAAAAAAGTACACACATTCAGTACGTGATTGTTGAGCATCTAATTCCAAAAACATGGCCTAATATGCTGCCGTAACAGCCTCCACTCTTCTGGTTTTAGGCTTTGTGCAACAGGGACAACAACCTCTTCCACACCAAACTCAGAAAACCAGTTCTGCATGGACCTCGCTTTGGGCACGGGGACATTGTCATGCTGAAAGAGAAACTTGCCCAAACCTTTGCCCAAAACTTAAGTATCCTGTATTGTTGATGTTGTCTGTTAACAGATGTGGGCAGATGTGTCCACATACTTTGGTCATTTAGTGTAGCATGTACACATGTAGCCAGCAACACAAGAATTAGATGAGAGTGAAGAGCGCCCAGGAGGATTATCAGGCTTAACAGGATGATGAACTGTCAAAGCTCAAGGACTAATTCCATTTTTATAGCGATTGCTCAATGTAAAAACACTCTCACACACCAACGCACAAAGGAACAAACATGCAAGCATATGCCCATTTCACCCACAACTTGTTTTGTTAAGGCAAACGTGTATCCTCCACAGCTACTTTGATTTTGTTCCGGGATCAACTGATTTGCTACACAGAAAAACCTGGAGATGAGTGTATTCAATACGTTAAGCTTCAAGTGATCCCTGAGAGCCTCCAGGGAATCTAAGAGAAGATTTAATGAGGTATAACTTTACAAACTCTTCAAAGGAAAAATAATAGCTGGAGGTAGATCAGTGGTAGAGCCTGCATCTCTGCATACATGAGGTTCAGTTTATCACACTCCCCCCTCCCCCCTCACCTTTTTTTTTCTTCTTTCCCTTCCTCAATCTTTCTTCTTTTGACCAGCTCCAGACAGCAGCCAGGTTAACATACCGGAGACCAGCATGTCATAGCTGGACACAGTGTGGCTGGCTGAGGTGTGCTGTGGTGTCGTTTGTGGTTCAGAGGACTGCTATTTGGGAAACAGGGGTGGAAGGAAGCACACCTTGTATAAAAAAAAATAATGATAAACTGCTGGCTGCTGCACATGCATGCAATCTCACACAAACACACTGAAATGTATGTGCATGAAAACAAATCCAAATCTGCGACCCACAAGTTGCTGTATGTGTGAGAGAGCAACGTTTTCTGAAATAGCAAAGCCTGACAGAACATCATTATCATTATAACTACAGGCATAACATGTTTCATGCGGGTGCTGCCAAACCACGCAAGAGTGACATCGCAGGAGCACCTGCTGACAGCTTGTCTGCTAACACTACACTGTCTCTACCGTCTAATTCCACAAATCCCAGCTACAGTACTGTATTGTACTGATGATATCACACACCTGTGCTATAGTCTTCTACTGCCCTCCATCAATCCATCCACACAGCCAAACTCTGTCTGACATTGATTTACTGATCATCCAACAGGCAAAATATCCCATGGACATGCCAGCTAATGTAATACTACGCCCAGACATTCCTTTTTCTCTTCAGCCTAAAATGTGCATTTGCTTTAAAAGGGGAACTTGGTTACTGAGCATATGATGTCAGTTCAATGTCCAATCTCTGCTGTTGTCTCTGATTTACCACACATGAAGTTTAGAATATTTTTTGGTGCTGCATTTCTTTATTTTAGACCAAAAAAGACATGACTGCACATCTCAATATAATATGCACAATCAGGAGTAATCAGTAGCATCAGAGACCTAGTCTAAGGTCTGGGTAGAAAATCTAAAACATTAAGGTGATTATTCAACGTAGAATCAAATGTCAAATTTCTTAGTGGACACAGGGAATAAAGTATGCCGTCCACTTGTATTGAGTGTTCCCTCTACTGTGCAGTTTGTGCAAGCTGTAAAAGTTATCTACTCTGCATTGATTGAAATTGTGATGTTACAGCAATGCGACTCCTGCAAAGTTTGATTTTATGCCTGAAGTCAATTGTCTCCTGCATAGCTCCTAGTAGTGCAAAACAGTCTGTATGTCTTTATTTTGGCTCTCATTCCAGTCCCTCTGTGTAGGAATCAGTGGTTGTGTACAGGAAGGTTTGGTTGCATGTGTGCAAGCGCTTTTGGCTTAACATACTGTTGCCAGTCAAGTTACAACAACAGCCACCTGCCAAAAAAATGCTATTGTGGGTCACTGCAAACATAAAAAGTGTATGTGTCTCTTAGCGTCACAGGAGATGAGAACCAAAACAACCAAGATCCAAAAGGAAGAATATGGGGAAAAGAGATAAAGACGAAGAGAGGGAAGAGGAAGGCAATAATGGCAAGGACACTGATGGAGACCAATGTCAATTAGGCAGTAACTGTAAGACCAATGATGGAGAGATCAAGGTCAATTATCCAAGAATCATTATCTTTACCCCCACTGGATTCATAAATCAAAAGCTAATGGAGTTCTTCTCTTTTCAGAAGTATTATGAGCTTTTGCACTCTCTGTCCTAATCCAGGCAGAAATCCATCACCACATAAGTCTCGACTGGGAGAGCTGATTTGCAAGAGACAGAAAAAGACAATCTCCATTACTACAAATGTGAAAGGAGGAATTTAGCATTATATCAATCAGTAGAAAAGCGTCCCTTGAAGGATCTTTTGCAATTTGCTATAAAAAGCAAACCCCAGCAATTTCGACTGACTGTTACAGTAGCTACTCAAGCACTTCGTGCTATACGCGGGAGGGGGGGTGCAGCGCGAGTATCCCCCCTGGTGGCTGAAATAATACAAAACAACTGGTGGTAGGTAATACTTCTGATTTCATATACTGCTTTCGTAACAACATTATTTTTCAGGGCTCTGGGTTATGTGACAACTGACAATGGCTTTCATCTGCGACCATTGTAACATGCAGGACGCAAAAAACGAAAATTACAGTTGCACTAGTCTGGATATCCTGCCGAGCCAACGTTGCAATAAAGGTAAGGTGACCAGATTTCTCAGACAAAATCCGGGGACATTTTCAGCTCAGAAGCGTATGTACCTCCAAAACACGTCATGTTTTTATCTGTAAAACTTAAAACGGGGACACTAGACCTAGAGCTGTTCTCATCAGGGGCTGAGCCCCCCCCAAAGGTCTGATCCTAGACTCACCCCTGCTGCTACTTCATACGCCACTCCACTACACCTCAGAGGGGAATGTTTCATGATAAAATGTCCTCATATTTCAAGATAAAAAGTCCTACTATTTCAAGATATAAAGTCCTAATATTTCAAAATTAAAAGTTTTAATATTTCAAGATAAAAAGTCCCAATATTTCATAATGTTGTCATGTTTAGCCTACTGAACTACATTTATTTGACAGCTTTTGCTTCATTACTTTAGGCTTGTTTCTGCAAAAGCTCATTGAGTATCGGATACAATAAAAACTACTGAGGAAATATTTTCCTTTGACATGATGCAGTATTAAACGAGATCGCTGCAGTCGGCAGCAGAGAAACAAGCTACAGTGTAAATTAATAGGACAATTGTCCAGCTTGTATTTACGTTCATAAAAGTGCTCGTTTTGCTACTGACAAGCTCAGATTAATATTGTAAGTGTCTGATAACATTGTGGAAAGGATTTCTAAGGAGGTCGACCTTTCTGTTAAAGATTAAGATCCTTTTTTTAAACATAAAAGTCCGCGAAACTGCGTTCGCTAAACCCACCAGACTCCATGTAAATAATCAGTGATTTTAGCATGGTAAAATACGGCTTTCTAAAACATCTCTGAGCTCCGAGCAGCTGGCTCTGACTGTGTTGAGCCTGCGTGTGTATGGTGTGCGACTATCGGCTATTTCTTTTATTTGTTAACGTTCCGCCAGCCTCCGCCTATGCTCCATGGTGCTCAGGCAGATTTGGAAAGTACAATAGTTGACATAGAGCGGCACCAAGTGGTGATGAGTGAGAATTGTTTTAGCAGCAGCCAATTTGCTGTTTTTTGCAATGACACAACATTGAAAACGTCTCTGGTTGAACCATTGGACTCCTTTAAAGCAGAATCCGCCAAAACTCATAGGTTACAGTAAACCTTACCTTCAGATGATGGGATACACAAACACCATCAAATACATGAAATACCACTAAATAACAATACAAATTAGTAAGAAAAGAAAAACTTTGTTACAAGTGACAGATGTATTTGACAGGACAGGCTCAAATTATATAAATACAAGATAGGCCACATATAGAAACAATGCAAAAATGACCAAACCACCAATGCAGACTAATATTTAAGTTGTCGATAAATAACAATATGCATTTTCACAGGAACAGCTATTGCTATACCCTTTTAACATTGCAACAGCATTTTACTGTATCAGATTTCAGCAGCTTCCTTTTCTGAATTTTGTGTATCTGTATCCACTCACCAAAAGGCAAATTAGCATACAATTAACTGGAATACAAAATGTTGCAAATGAATGTGTGGATCAATTGAGAGGAATAACACAGCATGGATGTATCAGACGCCTCCGAAATGAATTGTTTTTATGTGAATCGATTCTGAGATTGTCTTTTTCCCTCAGTGTCTCAATATGTATACATACTTACATCTAAATTTGAGATGTTTTAGATTCTAAAATAAGTCAAACAAACTGGAACTTTATTTTTTACAGACAGGAAATGCATTAACTTGAAATCTGACCCAGTTTAAAGGCTTTCATGTCAGTCATCTCAGCTATTTCCTGGTGTAGTCATTCTTGGTCACTAGGGGTCAGAAGAGACAATCTCACGGGGTTGAAGAAGATTTATCTAACTTAGTTAGTATGAAGTTGCTAGCCAGAAACTGTCTAGTTAGACTAACGTTACTTACACATCCAGCAGGTTACAGGATCAATGCCTTGATATCTTCTTTATGGCCACCTGGGGAATATTCCCATATGGTATAGTCCTCGTTTGGTCGGCCAAGTCGATAAAAATAAAAATATCATAAATGTTCCACTTTGGTCACCTGTCACTCACCTCGCTGCTGGGAGTCAGCTAGCCAACCGTCACAGATGGCTACTACTGGAAACCGAACATTTCAGTCATTTTGGTTTTTATTTAATTCCTTGCGGGAAAAATGTTGTAAATGTGAGCTCACTGAATGGAGGATTATCTTCTTAGTCGGAAAAAAATCGACAGCAGATGGGTTTAAAGTAACAAAAGCATGACTTAGTCTGATGGAAAGGCAATCATTTATTTTAAAGTTTGAATGAACCAACGTTAAATCAAAGATGGCGCAGAAGTTCTGAACTTCCTCTCTCAGACTGGAGAGCTGCTGATCTACTGCTGCCACTAATGGAAGGCGAAATGCTGCTGCTGCTGCTGCTGCTGGGGCATAGGCATGTAGTAGATACACTTTTGTATTCAATTTAAGTCACTGGTTTCCATTATATGGAAGGAATGGGAAAAAAATATGAACTTTTCATAAACATATCTATACAAAATAAGAGAAAAACACTAAAATCCCATATGAAAAGGTGTGTCCATTGTGATACATTTTAGTATTAAATTTGAGTCACTAGCCTATTACAAATTACATTAACATTTTTGAGAAAAAAACACATGGATATTCCATTAAAAAAATATTAGTAGAAAATAAGAAAACACGTCAGCGTAAGGCATACTACACTGTATTGCAAGAATGGTTATTGTTTCTTTTTTATTGTGGTATTCCAGATCAGCGCTGTAGTGGCAAATTGTCCTCAGAATAAAACTAAACAAACTAAGAACTCAACAACAGCCACTGAGGCAACGAAGGAGTGAATCTTATGCAGAGATAAAAACGTTCATTGTCCAGGCAGAGATGGCATTCTGTGAGGTTTATTAATCCAATATCTTAGCAAACAAACATTTCACAAAAAGGAGCAATGGCATCCCTATGCTCTGGTAAAAAACTATCAGCCCTCCCCGGTATCTACCTCCCACATACCTGTTAACCTGTATACTGTATGTAAACTACACCTGGTGGCTAAGGCTGCCTGGTACTCTCAAAACAAAAACACTAACAGATACTAAAAATAACCCAAATAAAATACTAATGATGAACAAATGTATGTAGCTGTATAATTCAAGCAAAACTTAAAAATTAAATTAAATATTTAACTACTAAATATAACAACACAATGAATAGTTCCAACAATAACAAAACTATAAATAGCTACAACAAGCACCAAAGGCTACAGACACATCATCTCTTGACAGCTTCCTATATGCTGGCTTCAAACCAGACTCTGCTCCGAGTATCTGCACCAGGGATACCTTACCTGATAAACCACTTGTGGAGTCCATCTTTGCTAAAGTACAGGGTGGAACCCGTTTGTATCAGCATCTGCCTCCTACATCAGATGGTGTCATCAGCCATGAGGAAGCCTCCACATTCCCAAAGGTGCCACTGTGAGGGCTACCAGTTGAAACAGACATGACATACTGTATGTGCCAACAAACCAAGAAGAGTTGCATCTGACATCACTGTCTGTGACTTTGTCAGATTGAAGAAGCAACAAATGCAGCACCTGACTAGCATTCACGAAGGAAAGAGAGGGTGACTACCTCAACTGTTAGGGAGGTAACCAACGTTAGATGGCCGAGCACAGCGATAAACCTGGTGGAGGGGATCATCCGAGGGACACGCCAAACAGCACTCATGAAGAGAGGACTGGATCTGGAGACATGTGCATTACAGGACTCACTGCAACTCAGAAAACCTGAACTTGAGAAAATTTAGACTAGTGATTCATCCTGATGCTCGGGCTGTACGCTCGCAGCGGAAGTTGTCAAGTAACCTGAGATTTCAGCGGAAATATAAGATACTGCTGTGCATACAGCATATTGTCACAGTTGTAATACTAGTGGTGAAAAGTTATTATGTACATTTACTCAAGTATTATACATAAGTACAATTTAGAAGTACTTTTACTTAGTATTTCCATTTTCTGCTACTTTATACTTCTACTCCACTACATTGCAGAGTAAAATATTGTACTTTTTACTCACTACACACACTTTGCAGATCCAGATTAATAATACAGAATATAATCAACAAATAAATAATGGTGTATTTTTGGATAAAGATTAGGGTATCTTTTAAAAAAGCAATGCACCTCATATAATCACATGCCTTATGCAGGCATAATTGTGCCACTGTGGACATGTGGAGGAGTAACTGTAGAGGCCTGAAAGTGGCGCTGAAGAGCTTTCCAAGAATATTCAAACAGATGGGTCCATATATTACAGTCCATGTATCCATGTAACATTATCCACATTTCATTATTTGAGTTCCGTTTAACTACTTCTAGGTGTGGTCCAGGTAACAGCTTACCACACAGCACTTCATGCTCTTATACTCATTTACACATATTGGCAAGTCCAGAACAGCTTCAGTGCTCATTGTTATTGATCTTCCAAGTTCCTGTGTTTTGATGATGAAGGCCTTAAAATTTGATTCACAACATTTTCATACTCATCAAACCAGCGTATCTGTAGATGGGGGCCCTGTCATCCTGGAAGAAGCACCCATCAGGATAGAAATGTTTCATCATACGATACAAGTGATCAAAATACAAGTACATTTTAGCTCAAACTGTTATAAGAGGATTTTTTTCTCTGTAAAATCTGTCTTGTAGCCTGCATCTGAAATAATTTGGCTAAGCTGAAGATGATCTTGATAGCCTTGTCAGTATCAGGGCTCTAGTGTCTTCATCATTCCCTTAATAATCAGATTAATCACATCACAGCACACATTTTGATTTGTTATTGCAGGAAAAGTACAGGTGGAACTAATAAGATTAACAATCCTTTCCATTTAATGTATACACCTGTATTAGATATGCCAACAAAATGACCCCTACACCAGGGGTCAAACATTCAGACATACCGTTCACCTTCATCTGAATTTGAATTTGAACTTAAAAGGCTGATGTAACGTTCTGGAAACCTTTATACATGGTTAGGATGTCATTAATTACTTCATTAATGATTAATAAATCAAATCTATATAATCTATATTTGTAAGCCATTAAAAATAACAACTTTTGAGTTGCCAGGTTGTGGAAAGTCCTCTCCCAGCATGACACATGCTTTATCATTTTAGCTATAGCTCCTCAAATTCATAAGGGACACCACTCCCCAACCACTTATTTTCTAGAAAAGGGCATCTGATCTAGAATCAGACTTAATGGATTGTTATGAAAAAACCTTTGTTGATTATCTATTAACAAGATAAGATTATAAACATGTATAACTGCACGTGACTAACAAAAACTAAAGCTTGTGGAAATATGGTAACATTGGCCTTTCCACAACCTGGCAACCCAAAAGTTGATCTGATCAATGACTTATAACTGATCTAAATGATTTTGTAAATAATAAAGTCAACAATTATAGCATATAAACCTGTTATGAATGATACTTTATTAGAAAGTGGTAGGCTAATTTATTTTTAGTTTTTTCCACAAAGTTGGAGATTTTATGTGTGAATGGTAGCTCAAAGAAAGAAATAAGGAAGTCAGAGCTGAAACTGAAATATTACAGAGAGAAATCGTCAGAGCATTTTTTTTTTTTTTAAAAAGAGAGGGAGAGAGAAATGTGGGTTTGAGGTTTGTCAATGTGAACCAGTTGCTTAGAGAGGATTGGTGGGAGGGAGGGGAGCTCTGAGGATAAATGCGCTCTTTCATTTCAAAGTGAAAGAAATCCGTTACTTGAGGCACATAACCTCGAAAGAAACTCCCGGCAAACAAGAGATTTGCTATCAATGTGAAAAATCCGCGGAGATAATCATGGATAACAAGTTATCTGAGAAACCTCATCTCAAACTTTTGGCTTGATGAGCGAAGTTTCTGTCTACAGGAGAGCTTTATCTTCAAAGACGCGCTCCGGAGTAAGGAGGGATTAAGCGCGGTGCTGGGAAGACTGTTTGGGAAGGTGTTACACATTAGTAATGGTTTAATCAGTCTGAACTGCGGCCTTTTGTTGAATGGGACAGGTGTAACATTTTCACGCTCAAAACATGGGTCACTGAGGTGTCAATTAAGTTTTTTTCTCTTTATCCTAGAGAGCTTTTCGTGCGCTTATAATATAAGTTTCTCCTGTGGTGCCAAATATTCCCACAAGGACTTTAGGAAACGCAAAAATCACGACCAGGAATTCTCGAATAGAGTTTGTTTCTTTTATTTTCATCTATATTAAACAACTCGAGACTGCTTTTGTAAACGAGCCCCCACACGCACAGCAGACATGCCACTGCAGCACCGTTTGCCCGGATTTTACGCATCTCTTGGGGAAAGGGAGAGCTAAAAAAAAGCGCGTGTATGTTTATGTGTTTGTGGTGGACACCGATGCACTCATTTTCAACAGCTCAGGGAACATCACTTTGTAAACAGGGAACAATAAGAGAAAAATAGAGACTCTGCTTTCATTCGATTTTATAAATGGAGCTGCGTAATTACCTGTTACGCCTGGAGTTCATCCTCCTTCTTAAAGGTAAGAAACACTTTATAGTCATTTTAAATAATAATTTGGTTTAGAAGTCCAACGTTTTAACACGTGTTCTTTTTTTTAACTTTGGAGAACTAAAGTCGAGCTCTTGTCCATGATTGATGCCTCTTCCCTTCCCAGTGGCTCTCCTGTCCTCTAGCACGGTCTCTCTCTAAGTGATATGGTTATTAACCTCTACAACGTGTGCACTTTAACAGACAACATATGTGAATGATTGTGTCACACGTGCCTCCCTGAATCCCAAAGAACTTTATTCTGTGTGACAGTAATTGACTGACCATGAAGACATTCCTAACATGATTGTGTGCAGGAGAGGAGAGAAGCAGGTATATTAAAACATATGGCCAAACTGCATTTGCCAAACAGATCAAAGGTATAGGAAGTTGTGCATGAGTCCAACAAAGTAATGTTCAAAGTATGATCCTTGTGTAAATCTATCAGTTACTATGTCAGTAGTGAGGAAGTATTTCATTCTTGCTGGAGGCCTCCAGCCACCAGAAGATGTTTGGAGCGATCACAGATATTTGCATGTATCCTCTGTCAAAGGTTAACTGTTTTTTTTACGCCTCTTCTTTTAGCTGACACCTTCTGACCTTGGCAGCTGTGTAACTTGACCCCACCAGCCATATCAGCCATATCCATAACTTAGACTTGATGTCTAAAGTTACCCTAATAAGGCATCTATGCCATGTATGTTTTCTCCATGGAGCATGAACATCAGCTCCCTTCATGTACTCATGTTGGTCCTGGCAAAGCAGCCTCATACACCTTATTGAGCTAATCCTGCTCACCCGCAAGAAAAAGAACATTGTTGTCTACCAAGTGTTTATGCAGCTGATAAGCAGAGGTTTAACTGCATGGTTTAATCATAGCATGCAGCCATGACGCAAAATGATAAATAGACTGAGGTATTATGTTGTGCAAGGCATGTTAAGATTTTACCTGCTCTAAATCTCTCTCTCTCTCTCTCTCTCTCTCTCACACACACACACACACACACACACACACACACACACACACCTTTTTACCCATGCCAGCAGCCAAATGTTGCCTGTGGTTAGGTTTTACACATTGCACTCCATTATCAGTTTAAATCACGCATGTACAGAAAAAATTGTTTCCTCTTTTCCTGTGCAACCTTTCATTTAATTTGTACTGTAGCTTATGTGATCTTAGTTTAAGTGTTCCTGCATGTGTGTGTTTGCTAGCGTGTGCACGTGTCATACAGGAGCATGTAGATGAGTGAGTGTGTGTAATGTTAATGATTTCAGCAGAGCTCCCCTGATGTGAACAGCAGGCATCCCATGCCTGTAACACTCTGTTATGCTTTACTGAGATGTCAAACACAGGTGTGCTTGCGAGTGTGTGTTAGTCATTCATAAATTGTTGCTATTATTCTTCCAGCTATCTTCTTGTGTTTTTTTACTTTCCCATTATTTGCTGACATTCATTACTACTCCCCCTCTTCTTCCACCCCCATTCCCCAGGAGAGGGTGACAAAGATGAGAACAGAACACAAACGAGATAATGGAGAGAAAATCTGTTAAAAAGGGGTGAGAAGAGGTATAGGAGGGGGTTGCATGGGAATCATTGAGTCAGTTAAATAAAGATGATAGAAACAGACAGTCGAGCATTTCACAGAGGTGCTTTGAGTCAGGGATGTAAATCAAAGACACAGAGAAACAGACGAGGAGAAAGGGAAACTTAAATATGTTAGTCCAATAAAAACAACATACATCTATGTCTCTGTATACGGCTAGAAGTGCTAGCATATCTCTATAGTTTTCAAAACATTCTAAGTTCAGTTTCTGTGCACACACATGTAAACAAAGCCTACTGCCCAATCACAGCCATACAGATCCAGCAGCAGTAGCGCCCAGAGCTGAACGTGTGGTTGAGAGAATATGGACCCAGTTTGGCTTGATAAATGTTTGCTGTCAGTTGTCATGGCGATGGGTGGTCAGACAGGCTGCGGTACAGTGTTATATATAAACCCCAATGCAAATGGAACCAGAGGAGGTAGGGCAGGACAGGGAACGATGGTACAGTTCTGTGTGTGAAGAAGGGAGGGAGCCTTGTGGTAGAGTTACAGAGTGTGTGTGTGTGTGTGTGTGTGTGTGTGTGTGTGTGTGTGTGTGTGTGTGTGTGTGTGAGAGAGGGTAAAAAAGAGCAATTTATGGTTCATGAGAGAGGAGAGAAAAGAGAAAATCAGTAGCGGGTTGTTATCGGAGCCCTGGTTTGTTGTGGAAAGCAATTTGGATTCGGAGAGAGTGGGTGATGGTGCCACAAGAAGAGACAGAAACATTTTACTACACTGTGTATAAAAGCAGTGGTGGGAGAGAAAATGAGAGGATAACTCGTTGCAACAAAGCTGGATAAAAAGATTTGTATTCATTCTGGCCATTAAAACATAAGATTTAGTATTAGGGATTACTCTGTCCTTGCCTATGCATATTCCCATAGGTGAAGTGTATTAAACATCTGTGTAGAATCAGAGGGCCTAGAGATGGAGAAATCTCATCAAAGTCACCAGAGGTTTGGATGTTGAACTATTGGAAGCTCACTCAAATCTGCAATATGAGCAGAAACAAGATTTCTACAGCTGCACTAGCATCTCTGTGAGGCTCTGTTTACATACTGTAGGCACAGTGGTGCTTTGAGTTAATGTAAATTTTGGCATGCTAACTTGCGCGCAATGACAGTCCTAACATGTAGATGCTGAGCAAGTACAGTGTTTACTATGTTCACCATCTCAGTTTAGCATCCAAGGCAAAATTCCTCATATGTGTCCTCATACCTGGCAAATGAAGCTGATTCTGATTCTGATTCTGATGCTCTGCAAATTAACATTAAAGTACTTTTGAGGATGTAATTTTGATTGCAGGTGTTTGTGAATTTATTCAAGTATTTGACAAATTCAAATTTTGACCTGATCATGGTGCTAAGATAGCAAACAGATGACTAAAGTCATAATTTTATGGAAATCCATCAAATATAAGTTGAGGTATTTCAATCTGCTAGCATGAGCATAAAAACTATCCACTAGCTATCCACTGAGTAAATCAGGGTACAGAGAAAAGAAGAAACTTGGCTGAAAATGCATTGACATTACAATGAAAAACATCTGTATAGCAGAGAAATGAAAGCGCGGGAAGAAACATCAGTATGTGAGAAAGGCAGAAGCTGAGATGGAAGAGAAACAGTGAACATATCTAGTTTCTCTCTCAAATCCAAGTGGAATCAACCTCTGGTTGACCGGTCCAAGGTTATTGTCTGTGTGTGTGTCTGTGTGTATATGTGGGGAAGTATCTGTATACAAGTGTGTGAGTAGCTGGTGTATAATCACAGCAGCAGTGTTCTGGTCTTTTTCCCCATATGGACTACCTTCATCCAGTGGAATCACTGAGTAATACAGTAGAAGAGTTACTGGAGATGCCCCAGGATGCTGCTTAATTACATGTCAACTCAAATGTATTTAAATAATCCCATTTTGCAAAACACAGCCAACACTCCCTGCTTTCCATGGCTACATTTAGTTACATTTAGTCGATGCATAAATGGGACAACTTAAATACCAACTGTCAAGAGTAGCATACTCTCTAACAAAAAAAATACAACATAATGTTTATCTTTAATTTATCTGAAGGAAATAGTGAGGAGAGTTTATTTCCTGTCACATTTTGCTGAAACAGGAAATTAATATAGATTCATTGTTATCAGTCTGTACAATGTGCATTTTTATACATTTAATACTAAGTTTAATCCAAGTGTGAACCAAACAAAGGGTCAACTTGATATGAACCAGACATTTCCTCTAGTGCCACCATGACGTTGACATTTGTGGTTTTGAGATAAATGTCTCAATAACTATTGGCTGGATTGCCATATTTTGTGCACACATTCATGTCAACCTCAGGATGAATTGTAGTAACTTTTGTGATTTCCCTGACTTCATCTAATATCATCATCTTTGGTTAATGACATTCCCATTGATTTTATCTGTACTTTGGGTTTAGTACAAATGTGAGCATGCTAACCATTAAACTAAGACAGTATACCTGCTAAACATCACTATGTTAGTATTGTCATTGTGAGCATGTTAGCATGCTTAACATTTAGCTCAAAACAACACTAACGCCTCACAGACCGTTAGGATGGCTGTAGACTTCATTTTGTTATCCATTAAACATAAATGTTTTATTTGGTCAAAACCTTAATGAAAAAAAACAGTTGTGTATTTAGTATTCATGGTTGTTTACGTTTCTTTTAAAATATCTCATGACTTATTGACGGACTTTAGGGTAGAAACCAGAGACAACCTCAGACCTGATGTAGGCAGGGTAACTAACAACTATGGAGAAGATTTGTGCGACTTGTTTAATTTTAATAACTAAACTATAAATTCCTGGATAGACAACATATATATATAATAAATCAATTTATAAATGTGAAGATCTGCAATGTGGCTAACAAAATTTCTTATCCTATTTATTATGAATGCTAAAAGGTCATTTGTTCATTCAGTTTCACTTTAATTAACAAAGCAGGAAACATATAATCTATGTAGGACTGTATTAATCTACCTTTATGTATTTTTTCTGGTGTTGGAAAACCATATTTAGACTTTCTCCTTCAGACTGTGAACAAACAAGATGTGTGCCTTTCATTTTGCCAGTTACCAGCAACATGTTTTCGTGCTTCAGTTTACACCTAAATGTTCTCAACGTGAATGTGAACTGTCTGACTGTCTCTGTCTTCTCTGTCTCCCTCACCTCTCTCTCTCTTTCTCTCTTGTATGAAGGGTAGGCTTGTGTGTCACAACAGGGGACTTACTATACTCCATCGTTTTTCTAACCCACACCCTTCCCTGCCTTGCCTCTTCTCTCCCCTCTCCTCTCCCTCTTTCCCCTCAAACTGAACTCCATTTTTCCTCAAAGGTTGCCTTTGGTCACTATGTTTATCCATCGTTTTCAATCCCCCTTCTCCCTCCCTCGAATCCCCTCTCCCAATTCCAAGAGGGGAAATAATAATCTGACTTTGAACTGTAGATGTACAGTTGTTTACACACAGTTTTTAGCTTCCTGTTTTACATGATTTAATTTTAACAGCTAATATTTATAATAATAATTTATAATGTTTGTTTTGGATATGTACACTGTACATAAGTTTAGAATATTGGGAAATGCACTTTTTACTTTTCTAGTTATATGTGAAGATTGATATATCATGCTCATGTTTTTCAATAAATATGAAATTTACTAAAAAGTAGACCGGCACTAAGATGGTGATTTGTGATGTTTACACTTTTTTTAGTACATGTTAAACAAATGAGATATAACATGTTAATTTGCGATGCTTCAGATGTATTGGTTGACAGATTTCGTTACCTTTGGACAGAGCAAGGCTAGCTGTTTCTCCCGTTTCTATTCTTTATGCTAAGCTAAGATAGCAAACATTTGGCTGTAGCTCCATATTTAACAGACAGGTATCAATCCTCTCATCTAACATTCGGCCAAAAGCGCATGTTTTGACCTTTTACACTTTGACCTGTGCTAGATATTGCTGCTATTAATCCTTGTGTATGCCTTTCTAACACATTTGTCATACTGTCATACGAATTTCCCCTTGAGAGACAAATAAAGGATTTTGAATTGAATTATTTCCCTTTAAGTTACTTAAAGGTTGGAAAAATCATCTTATTACACACTGTCTGTCAGTACCACCTCTATATTCTGTGTGAGCTTGTTCCAGCTCTTTATTTAAGCTATTTTATGTTTACATTGAGTGAAGTATTCAAACCTAGGACTCCATGTTATTTTATGACTTCACCATCTCATTAAAAGAAAATATGCAGCTACTCCGTGTTGCCTGCACCGATTCAGGTTAGGTTTCGAAAGTACATGCATATTTATAGCATCAAGATTAATATAAAAATTGGCCTGAATTCTCGTTTAACATAAAGTTCTGTGAGACTGAACAAAGTTTTGCTGTGCTGCGTGAGTTTGTGATGACTGACCCACCTGCCTTTGGGGTTTGGAGGTTAAGGGAATGACAATAAAAAAGTGTTGTCTTTAGGTCATCTGTGTAATACATCTTTTCTGTTATGTCTGTTATGTATGTCTTTCAGGATTGTGTCAGTGTTTCAATATAGATGTAAAGAATCCGCGAATCTTTACCGGACCAGAGGAGGCTCTGTTTGGCTTCTCTGTTTTGCAACATGAAGCAGAGGGAGAGAAATCGTAAGTGTGTGTGTGTGTGTGTGTGTGTGTGTGTGTGTGTGTGTGTGTGTGTGCGTGTTGAAAGAGAAACAAATAATTAAACTGACATAATTCTTACATGAAAAGGATGTACAATGACGTTTTGATGATAAATGACTGACTGTTTCATTCTGTTTAAGGATGCTGGTCGGTGCTCCCTGGGACGGCCCGCCCAACAACAGGAAAGGAGACGTGTACAAGTGTGTCATAGGAGAGGAGAAATACTCAAACTGCAGCAAAGTGAACCTAGGTGAGAGAAACAATATCCTTTACAAAATAAACTCTCCCTGATGTGTTACCCAGATGCTACAATAAACTCTATCTATCTCAGGTGAGATTGCTCTCCGGAACGTTTCTAAAAACCTGAGGAATTCTCACCTGGGAATGACGCTCACTCCAAACTCACCTGATGGCTTCCTGGTAGGTAGTTTCAACACTGGGAAACAATATGTTTTGCTACGTGGCATTTGAGTCATGTGTGGGAGCCTAAAGGGATGTGGTGAGACCAGGTTGTGTTTGTTTACTATACTTTTTAATGAATCATCTCCGTTGGTGTGTTTTTATTTGACCTTAGATGTGACCATGTGCGGTTTACTGGTCCACCACTCTGAATACTTTTTTGGAGAGTTATATGCACATTTACACATAGACAGAACTGAGACCATGCATTCAATGCATAGGCATAATACTGTAATTACTTCACTTGTGCCAGTTGTGAGGCTATGCCTGCCTTCCTCTGGCTGATCTCTGTGTTATTTTTGCGAAATTGTAGAAGGATCAAAAGTTTTTGTTCTCAAATCAAAGTGAAATCTCAGAGGATTCAAGTGCAAGTCCTAATTTTTGTGACTTAAAGGAGAATTCCGGTCGATTTCAACACATAATGCCACACATGCTGTCAGTAGCGAGGAAAAACAAAATAATCGGTGCTGCCTACACCATGTTCTCCTCCTGCTACAGTTTGCACCCAGGACGCTGATACAGGGCAGGTTCTAAATGTGCTTTTAGCCTCTTCACATGTTCGAAATGTCATTACAAGTGCCTAACCATGTAAAGTGATTCCTTCTCAGTGAACACAGAGAATCTGACTGCTGTAGTTGTGAAAGAAATGCATAGAAGTTGTGCTAATTCAGCTCTGTTTATTTCAGATGTTGAGGGGGCAAGACTTAGGGACCGTCTACAAACTACAACACCAAAATTAATTTCATGATTAAATAAGGTAGTGTCTCCAAACTTACCTCCATTATAACTTGTCTCCTGCTAGTTGTACACTTCTACAGCACTTACTTTAAAAAAATAAGCATATTCCTATTTAAAACAATTCTCGTCTTGCTGTCTCAACACCTGAAATAAACAGAGCTGAATTAGCACAACTTCTATGCATTTCTTTCACATCTACAGCAGTCAGATTCATTGTGTTTACTTGGAAGGAATCACTTCACATGGGTAAGCACTTGTAATGACATTCTGAACATGAGAAGAGGCTAAAAGCACATTTAAAACCTGCCCTGTTTCAGCGTCCTGGGTGCAAACTGTAGCAGGAGGTTAACACGATGTAAGCAACACTGATTTCTCGTTACTGACAGCCCTCCAAATTTACAAACAACAGAGCTACGTGTTGAAATCGACCTGAATTCTCCTTTAAGTCTAACTCAATGTCACATCTCAAGTCTTTAACTGTGATACACACATCTCACTGTTGCTCTCCAATTTCTCCAGTTTTAAGGCTTCTGGTTTGTAGAGGAACACACTTGTGCCTGGGCCATCAAGCAGAAGTGTATGTGTTTTGTATGTGTGTTTGTATGTGAGTTACTGTGTTTGTGTGTGTGTGTGTGTGTGTGTGTGTGTGTTAAGCAAGTGTGCTTGCGTGTTTTGGTGTCTGCCAGGTTTTTACTGCTGCTCCGGGTGTGGAGTCGTGTACAGTTCATGAACGCCATCCAGCTTAGCCCATTTAATGTGTGTGTGTGTGTGTGTGTGTGTGTGTGTGTTTATCTAAACCCCAGTGGTCAGGTCTATAACAGGATCGGAATGCGTCTCCGGCCCTTTGTTAATGACAGACCTACCAAAAGCCATAGCACCTTTTTTGCTTTTCTCCTTCCTCTCCCTCCTTCCTTTCTCTCATCTCTCTCTCCATCCCTTTTTCTCTGCCTGTCTGTGTGCCTGAGGAGAAACCCGTCTATAATGACAGGGCGAGCAAAACCAGGATGTTTCTCTTTCTCTCATTCTCCCCCCATTTCACTCTGTTTTTGGTCTTTCTCTTTTGTCTCTCTGCTGAATGCACGAGTTTCTCTTTTATCTCCTCTTTCTGCACTTTCCCCCTTAATCTATTCCTCCCTCATGGTATGAAAGCCAAATAAACGGCATGCTTTGAAGACAGAAATATTTTTATATGATGCCCCTAACCCACATTCACCCCCCTACATTTAGCACAATCAGATTTAAATTGCTCTGTGTTCCAGCTCTGTTAAACCACTCATGACAGCAGTGACTGCCAACATGTCAACAATAGTCTCTCTTTCTCTGCCTCGCCCTCAATTTTCGGTCCCACCAAACCACACTATTGTAGTTTTTCCATGACTTATTCCCTCTTATAACTTGTTTTTTTTTGTTCCCCGTCAGGCATTGTTTGGTCTTTTTTTTCTGTTTATTCAGTCATCTGACCACACTTGTGTTCAAACCCTTTGATAACAAACCCAAAAAAACACCTACACAACTTGTGAGCGGAACACTTGAAAATATAAACTGATTTCATTAACTGTAGATGCTCCTAAAATTGCTTCACCTGTAAGCCAGATGCTGATGTGTGTTTGGCAGGCATGTGCCCCTCTGTGGTCTCAAGAGTGTGGTACGTCTATGTTCAGCACTGGCATCTGTGCCTCTGTCAGCGATGACCTAGAACCAAGAGGGACCATTGCTCCAACAGCGCAAAGTAAACACGCACACACACACACACACACACACACACACACACACACACACACACACACACACACATAGGCAGAGAAACATGCTGCACAGGCCTGATTTAGCCAGCCGAATCTTTTTTAACCCACACATGTGACAGGGTGCTCCACATACATGGACATCGTGATCGTGCTGGATGGCTCCAACAGTATCTACCCCTGGTATGAGGTCCAAAATTTTCTCAGCAACATCCTCAGCAAGTTCCATATCAGCTTGGACCAGATGCAGGTAACAGTGCAAGTTGATGTGTATTTGCACTGCCTACACATATTATTTACATTAGTAATGGAAACTTTGGGTTTGAATTGGAGTGAGTCTCCCACTTAAATCTCTGGAACTCCTTAGCTGTAGCCCAGAACAGTAAGACAAGCTAGTCCTTTGAGTGAAAACATGCACAGAGTGACACATGCAAAGATCCAGTTTGGCAAATAATGACTAGAATGAATTGCTTTAGTAATGTAAAGGGACGTGAGCTGAGCTAGCTTGGGGTTTAGGAGGAAAGTCTGAGGGGGGGATCTGGGAATGTGATTCTGAGCTAAATAACAAGAGGAGTGAGAGGGGATTTGGGTTTTTGAAAAGGGAGGGTAAGGGGTAGCAGGCAATGTGAGGTGAAGAGGAAATACCTCTGGTTTTTGAATGAATTCAAAAATTCCCCAAGTTCACTGTTTGTTTTAAGAAAAGGATTGGTACTTAAAGAGATAGTTCACCCCAAAAACAAGAGTCTCAAATGCTGCTTTCCACAACCATATGTGCCAACACAACCATGGACATATGGCATTGTTGAAATACTTGTTTGTGTGTGTGCTCACATTCAGGTTGGTATACTGCAGTATGGTGAGGTAGCAGTCCATGAGTGGTCTCTGAAGGACTACCAGACCACGCAGGAGGTGGTGGAGGCCGCCAAGAACATCAACAGGCAGGAGGGACGAGAGACGCGCACTGCATATGCCATCCACACGGCCTGGTAGGCCTGTCATTCATTGTTATTTCGCTTCTACTGGCTGATGTTCTTTGTACTGAAACATACTGTAGATTTGGCTGGCTGACTGGAAACTGTCTGGCTGTTTAGATTTTGGTATAACATTCTTAGGTTTTTCTCTCTAAATATATCACTGTATAATTTGTAGTTATAATGACAATTGGCGGCTGTGGCTCAGTGGTAGAGCGGTTGCCGAAAGGTTGGGGGTTCAATCCCTGGCCCTGCAGTCCCATGTTGAAGTGTCCTTGGGCAAGACACTGAACCCCGAGTTGCACCCGATGCTGTGCATCGGAGTGTGAGGGTTTATCTGATGAGCAGGTGGCACCTTGTATGGCAGCCTCGACCACAGTGTATGAATGGTGAATGTTTCCTGTTTGATGTAAAAGCGCTTTGAGTAGTCGTTGAGACTAGAAAAGCGCTATATAAATACAGCACATTTACAATCAGGTCTATTTTTTCTTGTCTGTTCTTTCGAATAATATGCTCCAGTGTAATCCCATCTGGCTACTTTTGATTAACTGCAAAATGTCAAGGACAAGGATTAGATAAAAAATTAAGGATATAAACCTGCTCCAACTAATATGTAGATTTTACCAAAGGATGACATTACTTCACAGTGTGAACGGAGTTGGTCATAGTGGCAAACTCTCAACTCTTTAGCATCTTTCACCTCACCTTTTCAGCTCGAAAAATCGGCAGCCTTTAACAGTTATCAGCTATTGCTAGTGTTATCTAGCTAGCTTAGTTGACATAGCGCAGAACAAGACATTTTATGGTGACCAAAATGTTCCAATCAACTATGATAAAGTCAAAACACACAGTGAGAGAGTCAAACTTTAAGACGAAAACATCCATAACAATTTCAACGCTATTTTAATGTAAACCAAGCCATGAATATACAATCCATGGTAAACTAGTTGTTGTCTAAATTAATGATTATGTTGCTTTGTATTTGCTGGATGAGTAAATAAGCAACGGTTTGCTTAGTGTTGTGTTAACAGTTTGTCATGCTGCCCCCAAGTGGTTAAAACAATCAATTAATGCAGGTTTAAATAATGTTTTAACTGAAGTTTTTTTGGAGCATGTGCAAGTTACTGAGCAGAGATTTATAAATGATAAAATCCTGACTGTCTTTAAAATACTCTCCTTTAACTGTATTGTTGCCCAGTTTCTTATTACCTTCATGACTTTTCTTAAAAAAAACATGTTGGCTGGTAACCCAAGTCTAAAGAAACAGCTCTATAGGTTGAGGGTCAGCAACTAAGTGAAAATCTCTAAGTCTTAAAATATATTTTTCTTTTCAAAATAAAATTCCTGCTTTATTAAAGTCATACCCACACAGAGCACCACACCCAGACCCGATGTGTGGCCACAGCTTCCTTTTTAGGATGTGTGTGTCTTGGAGAGGTATTCCACATATGCGTGTGTGCGCACACACACACACACACACACACACACACAGGTAATTGGTGAGCTCCTGTTTTCTGCTACATTTAAAGGTAAAAGATGGAGAAGTTTAGGAGAAACATTTAAAAGGTAGTTGAAAAGCAGTGACTGGAAAATGGAGCCTGTAAAAAAGTGTAACTGTGGCATTAAAACACCAATGACGGGAAGTCCAAACACTACTACTACACACTCTCTCTGTGCTTTACCTTTCAATGTCACTAATTCCCACTTTGACAGATGGTGAACATACATTAGTAGACTCCTCTTTGATCATGACAGAAAAATGAAATATGAAACTTGTTACTCAGAAGTCTTTTTAAATCGCTAAAGTGAAAGTTCTCTCGTGTGTGTGTCAGAGTAAAAAAATCAAGCCAGGGTTATATATAACAAACATACAGCACGTACTCCTGCTCTCTTATACACACACACACACACACACACACACACACACACCTAGACACAGATGGACAGATAGCAGAGCTGGCACTAGCCAGGAAAGTGACGGGGTAGAAAAACAGTCAGATTAGCTGAGCTGGACTAGTTGGCTGCTGGCTCAGCGCAGCTGCAGGTGTGGCACAGCCTGACCCAGCCTGGTCAGCCAAGCAGTACAGCCGTAAAAATACACACGGACACTTACAGACTGTTACAGTACACACATGCACATAAACACAGACACACCATACACTCAAATTCACATACATACAATGGGGCTAAAAAGTATTTAGTCAGCCAGTGATTGTGCAAGTTGTCCTACTTAGAAAGATGAGAGAGGTCTGTAATTCATCATAGGTACACTTCAACTATGAGAGACAAAAAAAAATCTAGGAAATCCCATTGTAGGATTTTTAAAGAATCTATTTGTAAATTATGGTGGAAAATAAGTATTTGGTCTCCCACAAACAAGCAAGATTTCTGGCTCTCACAGACCTGTAACTTCTTCTTTAAGAAGCTCTTCTGTCCTTCACTTGTTACCTGTATTAATGGAACCTGTTTAAACTTGTTATCTGTATAAAAGACACCTGTCCACAGCCTAAAACTGTCAGACTCCAAACTCAACCATGGCCAAGACCAAAGAGCTGTCAAAGGACACCAGAAAGAAAATTGTAGACCTGCACCAGGCTGGGAAGAGTGAATCTACAATAGGCAAGCAGGTTGGTGTGAATAAATCAACTGTGGGACCAATTGTAAGAAAATGGAAGACATACAAGACCAGTGATAATCGCCCTTGATCTGGGGCTCCACGCAAGATCTCATCCCGTGGGGTCAAAATGATCATGAGAACGGTGAGCAAAAATCCCAGAACTACACAGAATGACCTGATGAATGACCTGCAGAGAGCTGGGACCAAAGTAACAAAGGCTACCATGCAGTAACACACTACGCCGAGAGGGACTCAAATCCTGCAGTGCCAGGCGTGTCCCCCTGCTTAAGCCAGTACATGTCCAGGCCTGTCTAAAGTTTGCCAGAGAGCATATGGATGATCCAGAAGAGGATTGGGAGAATATCATGTGGTCAGATAAAACTCAACTTATCGTGTTTGAAGGAAGAAGAGTTGCAGGGTCTTCCAGCATGACAATGATCCCAAACAAAGTAGTTGCTCTGTAAAAGGCATTTCAAGGTCCTGGAGTGGCCTAGCCAGTCTCCAGACCTCAACCCCATAGAAAATTTGTTGAGAGAGTTGAAAGTCCGTGTTGCCCAGCGACAGCCCCAAACATCGCTGCTCTAGTGCAAATCTGCATGGAGGAATGGGCCAAAATACCAGCTTTAGTGTGTGCAAACCTGGTGAAGACTTACAGTAAACGTTTGACCTCTGTCATTGCCAACAAAGGTTATGTTACAAAGTATTGAGTTGAACTTTTGTTATTGACCAAACACTTATTTTCCACCATAATTTACAAATGTTTTTTTTTTCTCATTTTGTCTCTCATAGTTGAAGTGTATCTATGATGAAAATTACAAACCTCATCTTTCTAAGTAGGGGAACTTGCACAAACATTGGATGACTAAATACTTTTTGGCCCCACTGTACATTGTATTTCTATGTTTACAAGGGCTGGCATTGATTCCTTGGACCCCCCAAGTGCATTACAAATAAAATGTATTATTATTGACTCACAGACTTGACTGTATAGTGTTGCCTGATATCAGACAGACCTGTTGACCTGGTAAAATCTCACACAAAGAAAGTTTGAAAAATTAAAGAAGAAATTGAATAAAACAGCATAATAATTAAGACCGCGCCATGCATCTTTTACATGGCTACACAGCTTGAATATCAGTTAACCAATTAATTATTAACCAAATGTGTTGAAGGAAAAACCTTCCCACAGTGTTGTCGGCTAACTGCTCACGGCCAAGAAATAGTCCAGTTTATAACCCCTGGTACCACTGTAGCACATTTTTTACACTTTGCTTTTTGTTTGGATTAAACAAACCAGATATAATGTGTTAATTAATACACTTAAGGGTTCTGGTATAGGAACATTTGTTTACAGTTAGACAGAGACAGGTAAGCTGTTTCCCTTGTTCTTTATGGTAAACTAGTAGTATCAATCTGCATCTATATGAATATAGATGCTAAATAATGGCAAGAAAGCAAACTAGTATATTTCCCAACTAATCATTTGAGCAAATGTAGCTCCCCATAGCCAAGCAATAGCCTAAATGTGTGTAGGGAAAGAAAATGTAGGCTAAGTTGCTTTGAGCCTGCTTACAATGTGATGTTGGTGTGTAAATGATGGTAATGGAGTGCACAGAGGACAGTTTGCATGTAGAGTAGTTGACAGACTAATGCATGAACATCAAACAGCTTCTACAATTGGATTAGCCAATGATTTTTATATTGCTCCACCCGTCTGAGACGCTCCCGCTCACCCACACACTCCCACACAAAAGTACACACACAGACCACTGCGCTGTGTCATTACCACACTGCTGTGACTCCATAAAATGGCTTGTAAATACAACCAGCCCTCCCAATTAGCTCCACTCACTTTCTCACCCCTTTCATCTCCCCTTCTTGATTTCTCATCTCCTTGTTTCTTTCATCCTAATGTTTCTGTGCTTCCCTCTCTTCATTTTTATTCTTTCTACCCTTCTTACCTGTTTATGACTGTCTTGTTTTTCCCTCTGCTCTCCTCCACAGCTTTCCTTACAATTTCACAACTCCAGTTTCTCTTCTCACCAGTTTTATTTCACTGTATATCACACAATCTTAATACCACATCAGAGCAGGATTTGCACTTTTCAGTTGTAATATTTGGCTTCATTTTATAGTCTTTTATCATTCTTTTAATTTGGATTCCCAACACTTTTCTTTCCCTTACAATTACCTTCATTAGTTTTTTTCCCCTCTACCTTTTTTGTAGTGATTTATTCTATATTTCCAGACTTGTTTACCTGTTTCCCATTTTTCATTTATCATTTTATCCAGTCTTTTACTCATCTATTTGTCCTCATTATTTGTCTTTCACTCCTTTCTTCTCTTTTCTCCTCTCCCCTGCACCATATGTAATTTGCAAACTGCATAGGGAAAAGGTTGTTTTTAACTCTGCGTTTCTTGCGGGTGACCACAATGTTATATTTAGACAAGGGCTGGAGTTAGGCCTGAAAATGACTGAGATCACTTGCAGTGACTACTCTTCCCAGCTCACTGTGTGTGAGTGTGTGTGTGTGTGTGTGTGTGTTGGTCTGAGGCTTACCAACCCTAATCAACACTTGAATCAGGTCCCACTGAAAACAGGTTTCCTGCAGACAAACAGGGTGGGGCTAGGGTCTGTTCGTGTGTGTTTGTCATTTAGGTTTCCTCTCCGTATCATGGCCCAACCGGATGGGAATGCACAGATGCGGTCGCTGTGTGCAATGACACATGCACACTGCACGATGACCAAGAGTCAAGTGGCAGCTAATGTATGTGTGTCAGTATAACTAATATGGTTGTGGAAAAGTTGTGATTTGGACCATTTATAAATCTGACTTGATGGAAAGGAACTTAAATGTTAAGTGTTTGACTGGCTATTCATTTTCTAAGTGAAGCATTTCAAATTGTATATTATCTTTTAGGGGATGTTTATTTGAGATTTTAGGAAACCAAGTGACTGATACTCCCTTTTAGGCTCCCTCAGGCGCTTTCACTCCTTGCACTTTCCGTCTATTTTCATTCTGTTTTGTGCTTGTATTCTTTGTCTTGATTCAAGATCAGTCAGTTGGATGTTAAAATTTAGCAACTTTTTTATCTTAGGTTGTCTTATTCTTCTCTTCCTTGTAGCACAGAGGCATTTAGTGCTGAGCGTGGAGCAAGGGATGGCGCCACCAAGGTGATGATCGTAGTGACAGATGGAGAGTCACATGACGGGGAGGAGCTACAAGATGCTCTGGACGAGTGCATAGACAGAAACATCACTAGATACGCCATTGCTGTGAGTAAATCTCATCGTGTCTCAATGCAAATTTAAAATAATCCAAATTTCTGTGTGAGTTGTAGTGTCTTGTGATGCTCAACAAGTTGGTTCGACGGGGCTTTCTACAATCACAAGAGTGAAACTATTGTGAGAAACACACAAACAACTAACCTACATTATCAGTGGGGTATGTAGAGCATCCCTGACCTCACACATTGTGTGAAAGTGGCAACCACACAATACCACCACCACTCCCCCCAAAAAATAGCGTCTCCAAATTACCAAATGAACCCCTTGGGTCTACTAAAATAGCCGAGTGGGAACAAAAACTCTTCCTTTCCAGCACCACCCAAACCCCTCAACACAAAGAAACACACTTAGTGGTGGCATGGTTTTCAAGTCAGAGGGGCAGACAGACTTTAGGGGGACTAGTTGCAGAAGACCCCTCCCTTTTCCACCAAAAAAGCTGGGGAACCTCCAGTCTCCACTGGGACCACAGAAGAGTAGAACATGAGCCAACATGGAGGACCGCCACTATAGAAATATAGAGAAATATAGAGAAATATAGACCTTCATCTCAGCTGCCAATTTGGTAGATGTTATTTAGATGGCAAACTATTTAGCCTAATCACTCCTGACCTGGCAACACACAGCCATAGGTTTTGTTTGCATTTGTGGGGAGACATATGATCAGGGGATCAGGGTGTCATCCCCCAGAACATTTAGAGTATTGAACGCTTAATTTCTTGCATTTTTGTGAATTTTTATGCACCTATTTATACCTTTTCTGCATCAATTTATGTTGAAAATATCTTTAATTATCTAAAGGAAATCAAAGTGGCAATTAGAATATAAAATTATAATGGAATATAATGTAGTAAGGCTCTCAGACTAATTATTCTCCTGTAGAACGTTTCTCATTATCTCTGGTCTCAGTCAGCGCACATATGGGCATAATGTACTCTTCCCTCTTTCGCATTTTTTGTTGGAGAAGTAACCTCTTTAATGTGCATGTGGCACTTCATGGATAAATTAAACCCCTGGATTCTAATAGCTCTGATGTGTTTCAGCAAGATTTCTGTTCATGTTTAAAACATTCTGCACATTAAAAATATAACTCATCCCATCTATGTTCTCTGATATGTGGAGGAGATGTGATGTTTTGAGAATAGAAAAGGTATAATATTACAAGAATCAAGACACAATATCCATCTGCATGCCCTATTGTCTGCTGTGCATACGTTGTTGCTCTGCTGATATGGTAGTAGCCTATCTCATTCAGAACTTCTGACAGACACAGAGCCTTGTTTGGGTCTCTGAATAAGACAAAGTTCAGGGAAGAGGCTGAACGCTGCTCTACATCGGCAGTGGAAAACTGAAACTACGGCAGACATATATGGAGCACAAGCCCGATGCATCTTTTGCAGAAGAGCGTGTCAATTACTAATTAGGTGTTCCAGCTACTACTGTGGGTGGCACCGGCACACCCTGGCACACCCGTAGCTATGCCATTGGAGCTAAAAAATTTGTTTGGAAGATTAACTGTCAATCAAGTAATTAGTTTTGCAGGTGAATTGAACATATTAAAATTTGACCTAATGATAGCACTAAATGAAAAGTTAAGAAATTGCCAAAGTGATTAAGGATGATTCATCCTGAGGGGGCCATGAATGTGCCAAACGTCATGGCAATCCATCCAGCAGTTGTTAAGTCATTTTTAAAAAATACACAAATACATCTATATATAATAGAGCAATGTGACTAGAACACAAGTCACAGGATCGTCAGGGAAACAGACAGACAGACAATGCCATCCTTAGAATATTCAACAGTAACGTCTTCCCAGAAACAGAGTGCCTGTTACTCTAGACAACCCACAAGAGGTGTGTGGATTATCCACAATATGACAACTCTATCATACATGTGCACAACATAATGTTAGGTCAACAAAAGTTTAATTTGAGAGAAGAAAACAGACAGACAGAGACAGAGTCAAGGTGGAGCAGCCTTCAATGCAAAAAGAAACAAACAAAATTGGATGAAGAAAACAAGAAAGAATAAAGTAGGTTTTGTGTGTACTTGTCCAAAAAGTCAAAGTGATGACAGGTAAGGGCTACTTGTACGTGTGTGTGTGTGTTTTTGACTGAAAATGGCTCACAGGGGAGGGCAGACTTTCAAAACAAGAGCTCAGTCATTGCAGACTGTGTTTTATACATCAGTGCAAGTCAGGGGCTATATGTATGTTTGTGGGGGAGTTTATGCAGGGAAATGATTGTATTTACACTTGTATTTATATAGTCAAATTCCATTGTGTGTCCAAGTCCCTTAAATCTGAAAATGTGCTTTATATTTTGACAAGATATTCTCTTTTCTGTATTTATTCTTCTCTTTCTCTGTCCGTGACTATGTCAAAGCCTACAGCAGCTGGCAGCCTGAGTGGAATTTATAAGATCTTAATGTACATATTTATATGTAGGCTCTTTACACACTACGCCCCTCTCCATCCCTTACGCTTTGAAAACAGAGGATTTCCTTAGTTTGCTTGGCAGCTGGAGTCACAGGGGGAGATTCTTGGGTTTGGTTTCTCTTCTGGAATTTTCTCATTTATACTTCAGGCGTTAAGCCATGGGTCACTACAGCTACAGTATATCTTCTGCCTCAGTCATTTCTTCACCTCGCAGTTAGGCCTGTGCTCCTCATTTACAAATCTCTGGAGGCTACCGTTTCCTCCGTTCTTATGTTTTCCACTCAATTGGTTGCCTTTTGGTATTGCTTAATTACTATTAAATTACACAGGCAGTAATGCAGCTATGAAGTGTTTATTTTTCATTTTATTTACAGTTAAATCCTGCAGCTCCAGGGTACTTGTGTAGTACTTAAGGGTGGTATTCTCTTCTCTTCCCATTTAGACTTCTATATCTCTCATTCTCTCTCCTCACTGTCCCTCAGAAACATGGAGAAGTGATTGCTCTGATACATGCCAAAGTCTGTCCATGTGCTCTGTTTCCGTCGCTTTTACGCTCTTGACATGCTTCTAGCTTAATCTGTTTTGTTATGTTTTATAGAGTTTTTGTTATCTGCTTATGGATTTACTGTATTTTCTCATTTTCTATTTTTTATTTCCAATCCCTTCTTTATTCCTCTAACGCCGGCTTCCAGGTTCTGGGTCATTACATCCGGCGGCAGCAGGACCCAGAGACGTTCATCAAAGAGATCAAGTCTATCGCCAGCGACCCCGAAGAGAAGTACTTTTTCAATGTGACAGATGAAGCTGCGCTCAATGACATTGTCGATGCCCTGGGAGATCGCATCTTCACTCTGGAAGGTTTGTGAGACAGAAAAAGGAGGCTATGGCTGAATAATTTAAAAAAAATAATAATAATAAAAGAAAGCAGCGATGCTGTAGTTCTTTAAGTCATTCATGGTTAGCTGTAAAGATATCTGGGGTTGCAGACCAAATGAGTTATTAGTTGGTTTAATTTTAAAATAATCCATCCAGTTTTATACATAGTTGTGTCAGATGACGGCATTAGCCTGTACTCTACTAGCTGTTTGTCAGTTATTTACTTTGCATGACAGCTATAAATGAACTTTACAAGTTAACTACTTGTTTCAAGTCCAACAAACTGTCACTCAACATAAAAAAAACAAGTTATATATTTTTCGGTATTAAGTCTGATAAATTTAAATCTTCAATGAAAATTCAAATTGATAATATCTCCATTAATAATGTTAGATCTGCTCATTTCCTCGGCGTTATACTAGAGGACTCTTTGTCCTGGAAACCTCACATTAGTGCCATAAGTAAAAAAATAGCCAAAGTAGTAGTAGAAAAACTCGGCATCTGATTAACAAAAAAGTTGCAATTATGTTGTACCCATATATCAATCACTGTTATGTTGCCTGGGCTAGCACCCACCCAACTAAACTGGAATCTATTTTTCGCCCTCAGAAGCAAGCTTTAAGAATAATATTTTGTGTAAATCGTATACATCCCTCCCAAAAATTGTTTGCTCAGGCAAGTATTCTTAGTGTTTATCAAGTAAATCAACTTCAAATTGCTTCATTCGTTTATAGCTCTATAAAAAAGTTGTTTCCCCAGCACTTTTGTAATATCTTTATTTCACCAGTATCCGACTCCTAGTAGTTGTCTTATTAGGCCTCCCTACTCTCGTACGACTCAAACACAGTTTAGTGTATTATACAGAGTGTCGAAGATTTGGAACAGTCTTCCCACTTCACTCATTGAGGTTTCTAAAGAACAGTTTAAACAGAGCATTAAATTGTTGCTCCTAAGTTGTCTGAATTTTCCATATGGGTTTGTGCTCTAAACGTAATTTTAAATCGTTTATAAAAACAAATTTGTTTTTTTGTTTTTTTTTACATAATAACATATACTTTTTTTAAATTGTTAAATATAATTGTTTCTATGGAGATTGCCACTTAATAAGCCCCTTGAGGGTTTTTCTGCAATTGTCCATCACATCTTTTGTAAAACATATAACACTGTTTTAAGGTTTTTGTTGTGAAAACATATCAAATCAAATCAAATAAATAATATAATAATTCACCAACTTTTATATTTAGTTCTTGTATACATAAATACAGGTTACAGTGATACATTTGTGTCAATCAATCATCAACTAAGATGTACAACACCCATATGATATTGAAGATTTGTAATAAACTCCCTGATTTACAGCAACACTGTCCGATTAATCAACTCTCTTGATAAATTCATTAGATTGATTAGCCAACCATATAAGGGACACAAATGTGAGGATACATAAACTGAAAGTAAAGTCTAAGAAAGAAGAGGAAGGATTAAATACAAAAATATGAGAGAAGTGGAAAATGAAATTTAAGAGGGTGGGAGAAAGTGACAGAGGATTAGGCCTATGGAACACAATAATCAGTAGTCCTGCAGAGAAAGCAAGAGAATTAAAAGACGTAGAGGGAGTGTACAGCTATCACAATAGTTCGGGAACATGAAAGGAAAGATGATAAAAAGTGATGCCACCCTTAAATGTAAAGGGAAATCAGAGAGGAAGGGACAGGAGAGGAAAGGGTGAGGCATATCTGCCACGATGAGTGAAGGTGCTAATGATGCCATCTTGATCATATCCTGAGAGGGAGAGCAAGGAAGGAAGAAAGAAGGTGTGTGATGGTTAGGGATGAGCGAAAACCTGCGATGGAGAATACTTACTAATGACTTGCTGTCGCTGTCCACTTGCAGGCACTCTGGGCAACAACGAGAGCTCATTCCACATGGAGATGTCTCAGATCGGCTTCTCCACCCACATACTGGATGTAAGTCTAGTAGCTGCTCACATCTATGTGTGAAGTGCATGTCTTTACCTTTGGGTGTCATTCATGGCCTTCTCCATTCTTCAGGATGGCATACTGTTTGGGATGGTGGGCGCCTACGACTGGGATGGTGGAGTGTTGAAGGAAGGGACCAACGGACGCATAATGCCGCCCAGAGAGGCTTTTGAAAGCGAGTTTCCACTGGAGCTCAAAAATCATGCTGCTTATTTAGGTAGCCACATAAAACACAACTGAACACAAAGGATCCTTGCTGCTTGGACTGATTCTTCCAGGGTGGTGCATTCATGTGTTGGTGGAAAGCCCAGACATTAGAAACTTCAAGAGCTGGCAGCAGGGCTGAATTAACCCACAACTGGGTCCCAAATTATCCACCACTTACAAGTTAGTTTGTTACTTATTTATTTAGGACGATTATATATACGCAATCAATAAATCTGCAGGTTATTTAAAAAAAAAAGTTGATTTATAGTTTCGTTTGTAAAATATCATGAGAATAGTCTGTTACAATTTCCTAAATCCCAAGGTAACTTGACTTAAAAATAGTCCATCACCTATTCAATTTAATATATTGCCAAACAGTAAATCTGGTGCCTTTTGGGGTCCTGAAGGGCAGTTACCCAACAGAAACATTTTAAGTGTAATAAGCTTAAAATGTCATCAAAGTCATCCTTTTCAAAACATGTGTTTGCTTATTGTTAATCTTAACATAACTCCTGTTCTGGAGCAAACTCTCAAATCACAAGTTAGAACGCTTTCCACCAGCTCTCAAAAACCTACCGCCCTTGGAGTAGGCTAAAGTCAGACCACACTTTCAACTGCATAAATGTGTAACATGTGTAACATGATGCAAACATTGACAACAAATATAAAACGCCAACAAGGTCAACACATTCAACAACACCAGTATGACTATTTAACTTTTAAGCCATATTATTAGGTTGCAGTGTTAGATGATGTGTATTTAAATGTTTCCAGGTTACACAGTATCATCTGTGGTAGTTGGTGACTGGAAGAGGCTGTATGTAGCTGGAGCTCCTCGATTCAAGCACAAAGGCAAAGTCATCCTGTTTGAACTCAGTAACGAGGGCGATGTCAACATTGTACAGGCCCTCAATGGAGAACAGGTAAAGCTCTCTCCTCATGAGTCTCTCTTCAGGCACTTTTGTTTATTCATTGTAGCAGAAAACAGCAGCAATCTCATTTGATTACAAGATTACAGCAAGGACTCCACCTATTGGCAGTAAACTGAAATGTCCCTCTCTGTAGATTGGATCTTACTATGGAAGTGAGGTGTGTGGGATGGATATTGACCAGGATGGCATCACTGATGTCCTTCTGGTTGCAGCTCCAATGTACCTCGGTTCAGGAAACAAGGAGACCGGTAGAGTCTACATCTACACCCTCAGTGGGGTAAGACGGCAGTGGCACTGATTATTCTTCTCCTCATGGATGCAATCATGCAATCAGTGTTTAGCTCCAACCCTTCCATCTGTTATCCTTCCTCTCTCTTTCTTTTCTCCCAGGAGGAGGTGTTTGTATCTAATGGTACTCTGAAGTCAGAAGATAAGTCCCAGGATGCCAGGTTTGGTTACGCACTGACAACCGCTCCGGACCTTAACCACGACGGCTTCACTGACCTGTTGGTGGGAGCCCCGCTGGAGGATGAGCACAAGGGGGCCATCTATGTCTACCACGGAGATGGTATTTACGTCATCCACAATTACAAGCAGGTACTTGTCATTTGCCTACAATTACATTGTCACTGGTGTGTTTCAGGATTCAATCAAACTGATTTGTCGTATGTTCTTAGCGTATTTCAGGGTCATCGATTTCCCCCTCCCTGCAGTATTTTGGCCGTAGTGTGAGTGCTCAGTTGGACTTGGATGGAGATGAGCTCATAGACTTGGCAGTGGGAGCACAGGGCAGTGCCGTACTGCTCAGGTGGGTAGAGGCAGATTTGGGGAGGGAGGAAAGGCCATTGCCAGAACAGATTTAATTGTATAGCTTAAAGCGCTGGGAGATAATGAAGGTACACAATACATTAAACATTGTGATGTAATCCTCTTTTATCATCCACTGTCTCTCCTGTGCCCAGCTCTCGAAGCATTGTCCAGATCAATGTGAGTCTGTCCTTCCAGCCGCACTCCATCAACGTCATTCAAAAGACCTGCCAGAGGGGGGGCAGAGAATCAGCCTGTCTCAATGCCACTGCCTGCTTCACAACCGTGTCCCGCTCCCCTGGCCCACACAGCAACAGTTTTGGTATAACTCTTTATTTCTTACCCTCTCTAATCCTTTTAACAACTGTCTGTGAGTGTTGTGCATTGGCCAGACAGACATAATAAACAGAATGGGGATTATGCAACACTACTCTCTCCTCAGATGTGTGGGTGTCGGCCATGTTGGATGACAGGAAGCTGTCTGCGCGGGCGCTGTTTGACGACAGCTCCCACCGACAGACCCAGCTGGCAGTCCAAGTTCACACAGGACAAACTCTCTGCTACAAACTGCCCTTCCATGTCTATGTGAGCGTTGCTACACACATCAAATACAAGCTTGATATCCATAATTCATACACATGCAGCAAGACAAACTAAGTGACTTTATTTTAACTTTGTTGTAGGACACAGCAGATTACATCCGTCCAATTAGCTTTTCACTGCGGTTTAAGATCAACAATACAGAGAGTGGTCCAGTGTTGGATGAAGGCTGGCCAACAACTGTCAAGAAATCTGTGAGTGGTTATCATTTCTAGTTTGTTTTTTTCTTTTTTCAATCGCACCACATTTCCTCCATCTGTTCTCCATCAAACATGCTGTCCTCTCCACTTGTACCTCTGCAGATCCAGTTCTTTAAAGACTGTGGTGAGGATGATGTGTGTACAACAGACCTGGTGCTGCAGGCTCATATGGACATCCCTGGGACGAGGTACAGATTTGAGATAATACTCTCGTTCTCTTTTTCCTTTCTGCAACAGTTTGACAAATCACACACTACTCAGTTAAGTTTCAGTGAGTTTTCATTGTGTTTCCTCCACAGACAGAAGCCTTATGTGATTCGCAGCCCTCGTAGGCGTCTGGCGGTGGAGGTGCAGCTTCAGAACAGACTGGAAAACGCCTACAACACCAGCCTGACGCTGCACTATTCACGCAACCTGCACTTCTCCAGTCTCAGCATTAGGGTAAACTACACACATGTACACATGCAGCACCATGTGTAACTCATCATACATATTTACACAAATCTACACCGACAAACTAACATGCAATTTGTTTCTTTCACTGTAGGAGGATGTCCATTTTAAGATTGAGTGTACAGCACTCAGTGCCAACAGCCACTCGTGTAATGTCAGCTACCCAGTGTTTCGTTCCCAGTCAAAGGTACGTCCATGCCGAGGAAATAGCTTCATCACTCTTTCCACTCAGCCCACTCGTACTTCACTTCCTCCAGGTTCTCCGTTCTCTGTTTTTGTTTGCAGGTTAACTTCATGTTGGAGTTTGAGTTCAGCTGCACATCTCTGCACAGTCGAGTGCAGATGAAGCTTCATGCTGCCAGGTAGTTCACTACAAGGAACAAGTTCTGCATAATCCACCCAAACACTTCACAAATACTAAAAACCTCAATAAACATGAGTTTTTTAATATCATTTCCACAACATGAGATTGAATGTCTAATGCAAAAAACACCCAACCTTTACCCTCTGGTTATTTTTACAGTGACAGTGTGGAGAGAGAGGAGACTTTGGAGGACAACAGTGTTCAGCTGCAGAGTTTTGTTCAGTATGAACCCGACTTGTTTGTTAGCAGGTATGTGTGTGCAGCATACTGTATGTTTATTCAACAATCAGATTTTTTAGCTTTAAAAAACTTTTAAAATATTTTTGTATTAATGTGTTTTTTGTGTGCAGTGACTCTAATTTGAACCGATACGAGGTCCACCCCACTCGGACAGTATCGGAGTCAATTGGACCAGAGTTCTACACGCACCTGAGGGTAAAGCTCACATGCTCATTTTAGAAATGTTAATGCAACAGCAAGTTATTGTAAACTTAGAGCACTTTTTGTTTTACTTTTTTAGCTGCAGAACCTCGGCTGTTACTCCGTGAGTAATCTGGAGCTGAGGCTACATCTGCCCTCTGTGGCCGCAGGAGACAGAGTCTTCATGACCGTCACCGATGTCTTCTCATACAACGTGAGTTGTGCTGCTGTGTGAGTGTTTGTATCGTTCTTTTAGATCTTATCTGACATATTTTAATTGCCACATAGGCCACAGGGGTGAACTGCAGCATGCTGAGTGATCTGGCCCAGCTTAAGGTCAGACAGAGAGATGTACGCTCCCTTCATCCCGAAGACATGATGCAGAATGACATACTGGTGAGGCCCCTGGCGGTACAGCAGCTACTTAACACTGTGCAGCATCAATATAATATATATATTTTAACATGTTGATATCTGTGTTTAGAACTGCAGCAGATCATGGTGCACTGAGATTGTGTGTGAAGTCCAGCAGCTTCTGAGAGGGCAGGCAGCCGTCATTCGCGTCAGCCGCAGAGTTCATGATGATTTTTTCAGAAAAGTAAGTTACACAACAAAACGCAGATGCTCGTTGCAGGCTACATTTTTCTGTCCTATGACACAAACATTGGTGGTCACCTCTGTGTCTCTTTTTCTAGGCCAAATATAAGTCAGTTAGGATAATAGGTGCCTATCGCGTTGTAGCTCAGGAGACTAACCTCATCACTCTGGGCACAGGAACAGTCTGGAGGGAGGTAAGAAGACTGTAGCTGAAGCAGAATCGGAATGGCGTTTACTTTGTCTAATCTCTTCTTTCATTCATATTTGTCTGTAGACTGTTCTGGAGGTGCTAAAGGGCAGAGCTATTCCCATCTCGCTGTGGATTCTGATTGGTAGCATCATTGGAGGTTTACTGCTACTGGCCCTCATCATTTTTATACTATGGAAGGTATTTTCATGTTACATTTACCTTGAACTTTCTTCAGGAAAATTAATGTGTTGTGGACAGAATATTAATCTTTATCTCACTTCTCATCAGCTGGGATTCTTCACACGCAAACAAAGAGGAGAGGATGAAGACCATGAGGACTGAGCCCAAGTTTTGCTGCCATGACAACAGTCATTTGCTATGATTACTACCACACGGGCTGAGTCCCGTCTTACTAGGCACAGAGACAGTTTGGACTCGATACACAGACGTAACAGGGGCCTCCAGGACCAAAGAGAGCATCGCAAGGGTCCAACAGAAATGCACTACCCACTATTTCCAGGGTCGGGAGCACTTATGTAAATAGTAAACAAAGTGTATTAAACCACAATTCTTCTATTTAATATGCAGACATCTTCATGGTTTTACATTTCAAACAATCACTCTGTCCTATGTTTGTCATACAGGTTTTGTGTTTGTTCTTCGATTAAATTAAAACGAAGTTTAATTTAGTTTAACAAAAAATAAGTATTCTTCTGCTCAATTTCTTGATTTGATGCATTCATACACAAAGTAATGGAAATAGAGTTGTAATGCTTGTACATATGCTCTTAACTTGTGGATGTGGTGGAGTTGATGTAGGATTCTAAAAGAAAGATGGTTTCATCTACCTGGTTCTCTGCTGAATCTAACCTGGAGGGGAAAAGAACAATAGTGTGAATATCAACACCAACAAACCAAAGAGGAGATTCAATAATGTCACCTGTAGAAAAAGGAATTGCAGTTTTGTCTTGCACACTTCTTACTTGTTAATATGGAGCCGTAAGGCCTCCAGCTGTTGCTTTTCAGGAGCAGTTATCATCTCCTCGACCTCTGTCAGCTGCTCAGGCTCAGCACCACTGGCCTGCAGAGATGCCAGAATGGCCTCAATTCGCTGGGATTTCTCCAGCAGACGCCTGTCAGTTAAGCGGAAAACCAATCAAACTCTGATCAGTGATGCAGTGTGTGAGCCAGACAACTCTTAAAGTTGATCATATGAAATTATCTGGCTTGCAAGGGTAGTAGGATGCAGAAGATGAACTCACTTGCTCTCTTTGGACTCAAAAAGGCGCCGCTCTACGAGGTTGGCTACAGTCTGCAGAGACAAATGTGCAGACACATTACCTTACAAAACATCACCAAAGGCAAAACCAATATCATGCCAGAAAGAATACCATTAGTAGTCCTCTCAATCTACAGCTCTGAAGGTTGCTGTGTCATTGTTTTACCTTGTAGCAGTTCTGAAGCAGCATTCTTGCTGTTGGGAGTTGGTTGACCGTGTAAAGATAGAAAGTACGAGAGGGAGCATAGTCGGGAGTCTTTGGGATTTCCTGAATAATATTTAAAAAAAATATCACAACTTCAGACAGAATGAGTAGGCAGATTTAAGAATAAAAACTAGGGCTGCTCCCGCTAATTTGATGACTTAAATCATCTAAGGTGCCCATTCAAATTGTCAATAAGTTAGTGAAACTGCCAAATGGTCACTTTTGTTAAATTATTCCTGCGTCATTGTCCAGAAAGACACACAGAATTTAAAATTAGGCTATAGTGCTTTACAAGTCTAGTTTGAAAAATGTCTTCTTCACTTAGTGCATCTTCAAAAAGTGTGCCAAATAATCTTCAAAGTAGGTTTTTGGATCAGGTTTTTTTTTTTTTTTTTTTTTTTAACACTCCTACGTTCCAGGCAGTCACTGATGTTAGTACACTAAAACAAATAGGCTTAAAAATGGACTTGTTTTGCATATTTAAATTGATCACAGTGTTCAGTATGTCCTCTTATTTTTGTCAAAGGTACAAATCATTTGTGGCAACAGTTAAGATGAAGGACTGTTTTGGAAGCTCTTCCATGTTGGGGTTTATGTATTCAAAAGCGTTCAACATTCGATAATGCTAAGAACACATAAAAGCAAAGAGGGGATTCGTGAAATCATCTTCACATGCCAAACATGTACCTGTAGCTGGACCAGGTTCTGTGAAAGCAGTGTGTAGAGCATGTCTTTTGCTTCTTTGGCTGGAATCATAGCAAAATCCTCCACCTGCTTCTGCTCCAGGTGACGTTTCCTTAGCAACAGACGGAAGATGCGCGCTGATCGGGAGCCAAATCTGATGACAGATTAAAAGTGATTTATTAACGATTTGCTGATGATAAGATAATCACACGTATACACAATTAAAAATACACTTACCTCTCCTGTACTACAGACTCAAGTGTGGCCCGAGCCAGATTGGCCAGCGCTCTGTGCATATCTGAGAGCTGAGTTATGAAAAAGCATCCGTGCCTTGCATTTGCACAACTAATGTGTGTGTTGGTTCTTGACAATATGCTTAGGACCCTCTAAATAAAAAAAAAAAAGGATACTGACAACGTACATCCCTCCTCCACTTTCACCAGCCTTCCCCACAAACTCCATCTAGAAAATTAAAAGGACAAGTAGATCTAAAACATCTGACAGATAAATAAATTAAGATTGGAAATATGACAGATGCCTTGCAGAGTTCATACCGGGTCATCAATGAGTAGCGTGAGGTACTGGTCTAAGATGGGTCTGGGGATGTTGTAGCTGGTTGGGAGGGACCTGAAGATCTCATTGGCTGAGAGGGGTTTTGTGCAAGTGGCTGTGGGTGAGGTCGTCACCTCACTCATTCTCAGCATAGTCCTCACTATCTCACTGCTAGTCTGGGTAATTAAAATGAAATGATTTAGAAAAACAATTGTTATAATTACAAACATTCATAATAGTATTGTTTCTTACTATGGAAAACAGTCAAGATAGGGGAATATTATAGCAGTGACATGTCTTAAAGGTACAGTAACTACCACCACCGACCATCACCTCTCAAGCTGACTTTAACTAGGTTAATATCTTGTTTGAATAAACTGTACAAAAACTGAAGTTTAAAGTTTATTTTCTGAATGGGCATAGTGACTTCTTGGAGTCTAGTAATCACCGTGAGTTTGCTGGGAAAACAGTTAATAGTGCAATGTAAATGTGCTGGTAGGTGGTTTTTGTTATTTTTGCACAGACCCAGGCTAGCTGTTTCCCACATTTCCAAGCCTTTATGCTAAGCTAGGCTAATTGGCTGTGGCTTCAGACAACATGACAGTGCTATCAATCTTCTTGTTTAACTTTCTGAAAGAAAGTGAATAAGCATATATCCCAAAATGAGTGTTCCTGAAATAATATTAACTTGACCTGGTCCAGTTTGTTGGCTACAGCACTGATGATGGCCTGGTCTCTGAAGTGGAGATGGAACCTCTCAAAATTCACCTGCCAGCAAATCCCCTCATCACCATGTGTCTGAGCATGGGAGAGATAGACACAGAGATAGAGAGATGGAAAGTCCCACAAAAGATTGGCAATATGTTATATGTAAGGGACAGGGCAATGAAGAGGTAATTAGAATTTAGAAGTGCAGCAAATGTGTTAAAAGTGTAACTAACATGTTCCAAACACCCACCTGGGAATCCATTTTAGCCTTCTTTGCGTTCCTTTGGTCCTCTCCATCGTCACTGGCGAGTTGCCGTTTGCCTCGCCCTACGAGTGTCACATGAGGCACCTTGTAACAGTCGGGGAAGCTCTCTGGTGTGGGTGGAGCAGTGCTAACGGGGGCAGCAGGGGTACCAGGGGCAGTTGGAGTGGAACTGTCTTTTGGTTCTGCTCCTGCCAGAGGAGGGCAGCGCTGAAGAAAATGGGTCTCCACCAGTCTGAAGAAGGCAGATGACACTTCACTGTAATCCATGCTACGACCCTCTATAACAGAAAAAAAGAGAAAACAGCTGGTTGAAAATGTGACATTTCTTTGTAGATTATTCACAAATACAATGTAAACCAACAAAGTCATATTTAATCTTTAGATAGATACTAAGATTCTAAAATAGGTTTATATTTGGTGAATGTTTGCTTAATTGACATCCAACATGGTTTCCTCTAAGGCTCTCCTCCCATTTGACGAAATGGTGGTGAACCCAATCCCAGGCTTCGAAACATGCCTTCATAAAGCTGAGGGAGAGGCTTTTCTACAGTCTTGGATTGATTCAGATGCTGAGATACTGACCTTCCATGTTCTGTGTGAGGCGGTCGGCTACTGTCTTAATTGTGCCACTCATGGTCATGTGACCTCTCTGTAGTAACTCCTCTATGATTAGCTCTCCGGTGTCACCATACAGGGTTTTGGCGGTGTAGATGTAGCGCGGGTAGCGCAAAATTCTCAGAATCCAATCACAACATGTCTGATACTCTGCGGGGCTCCCAGCTCCTTTACGACCTGAGCGGAACACACAGGCCCCATGCTGCACAAGCACACACAGGGACTTCTTTACCTACAATGCGACAGAAAAACAAAGTTAAGAGGTGTTTAACCTTCATGACTCCCTTAACATTCACACAAACAAGTTTACTAATTTCCAATGTATTTGTATATTGTATGTAATGTATTAGCATGTATTGTGCTACTCTTATTGCTCATATAAGCCCAGTTACCAGCCATTTTAAATCTTTACATTTGTGTATTTAAAAAACAAACATGTAAAAGCTGATTGTTGTGTTTTTTATTCTCCATGGCATTGTTTAACTTATGACATGATGATAATGTAATCAGATTTCTGGAGGACACGTCTACCTGTCATGTAAATGGATACTGGGTTGTTTTGCATTTAAACAAATAATGCAAAAACTACTCCAGTACTACTGCAAGTGTGGAATAATCAGCATATGTAAACACACTACAAATACAAAGAGTGCTGCAGGAATGAGTCCAAAAACGCAGAAATGAGATCGCATTTGTGCACTATTGGTTCCTTCTCGTTTCAAAGTCTAAAGGTTTTTTTGAAATGGGAGATTTTGATGTTTTGTTTTACAACAAATTAGTAAATACCTCACTCTTAAATTTTAAATCTTTAACATGTCTTAGAAAAGGCGGCATCCTCCCACCAAACACACAAAAATCAGTTGGAAGCTAGCAGCTAGTTACATTGTAGTCAGAGGGTCGTAGTGTAGTTCATTTAAAGCCAAACATTTACGTCTGGCAAATGCATTTATGCTTAAAAAAAGTAGTGCTCATTTGTGTAGAAGAAGTGTAATTTTCCGCAATAATCCAAAATCAAATGAAAAGAATCCTATTTCCTCTTTGTTGAGGGGAACCAGGACGAGGCTAACTCTTGGGGTGGCCTTCAGAAATATGTCATCCCTGCAGCACACAGTAAGGTTGGACTGCTAAACTATTTGGAAATGCAGAGAAGCAGTGTGTATATAATATTAAATATATAATGTGTAATAATATTTAGTAGAGACAGTAACAGCCTAGAAAGTGTAGTGTGTAGTAAGTGTAAAGTGGTACCAGGTCCAGAGAGATGCCAGTCTCATGAATGATGGTTCTTAAGTTCTGTGCTCCACCTTTGAGCAGGTGTGTTCCCACTTTCTCCACCACTTCTCCAAAGTGCTCCCGCAGCAGGAGACCACACAGACGCACCTCCTGAGCAGTCATCTGCACAGAACAACACAGGAACACACGAATGAAGAAAGGTATTACATCTAGGTTCACTACAAACTTTACAACAACCTATATTAAGCACCTGTATCAACCCAACAATCAATAGAACAAAGGCAAGGATTAGCAAAAAAAGACATGATAGAATAATTGTTTTACAGGGAAATAAGCGCCTTTTACACAATCTCTGAAATGTGTTATGTTGGAGCCATTGCTGTTGCTATGTGCAAAACACTGGTTGCTATGTGTTCCCTATATGAAACATAACAGAAATCCAACATTTGCATCGTATTACTGGATATTACAAACAAATAGTAAAAAAACAGTCAAACAATACTTTTCTGATCCATTGCATTGAAACTGCTTTAGAAATGCGGTTTTAAACCTGCAAACTCTTACTTGTAATTGTTTAACATACTGTAATTGTACTTTCTTTCCCATCCATATTATCTTCATTTATTTACCAGGTTTTTTTTCCAAACCAGAAACTTTTAGCATCTTCCTATTTTTCTTATGATGTGATGTTTGGGTCTTTATCTTTGTAATTTTCCTCAATGTCATTGTAAACGAGGGCTGCCCCTCAATGATCTTGAGTATAAATAAACATTAAATGAATTAATGATATTTCTTTTTGATGGTTTTGATGGATATCTTTTAGAACAAAAGGCTTTTGTGACAGCAGCAAAGGTGTTACTTATAATATCAACTATGGCTCTGTCCCAGTAAGCCATGACTGTGAGTGTGACACTGAGGCAGCACAAACAGTATCAGGACCCTATAATGAAACATATCTATTAGACTGTTTCCCAAGGTTACATTGTCGAATGTCTTGTTTTGTCTGACTAACAGTCCAAACCCCAAATATATTCATATTATATTTAAACAACACAGAAAGGCAGCAAATCCTCCCATTTGAGAAGCTTAATCCAATTCATGTTTTGGCACGTTATCCTGAAAAGCTACAATGAATCAATTATCGTAATAGTTGCAGATTCATTTTCTGTCAGTTGACTTTTTGATTAATAGACTTGGCCACATCGTTTCAGCATTGGTACAAAAAACCTTTATGGAGCTTACTAACTGTAAAGTAAAAAATATCAATATATCTCTGCCTCTAACTGCTTTTATTTAGACCATTCCCTTGATAATTTGTCTTTCAAAACTCCCCCAACTTTATGGAAATGCAATACTAAATAATTGGAGTCTCAACCATGGTTAAGAGGCTTGTTTGAGCTAAGAAACTTAACTGCCCGGTGAGAGATGGTCATTGCAATTTTTACTTCCTAGGCCTACTTATAACTCTTAATTTAGTATGTTTATAAATAGCCTAGACTGCTAAATGCTTAAATATACTGGACAGAAAAGTATGCTTGGCAGTGTATAAATATAAATGTCAGTTTACCATACAAAAGACAATATAAGCAAAAGGCTAGGTCTTGCCACTGTACACACACACACACACACACACACACACACACACACACACACACACACACACACACACACACACACACACACACACACACACACACACACACACACACACAAATGTCAGCAATTCAGCAAAAAATAGCTTGACTAACGTTGGTTTAAAAGTAGTAAGCTTATTTTAACAGTCGCATAGATACAAGTGAACTGCGCAGACAGTTGACACACTTGGCATACTGGCGGCACTTCAACAATATGCCATCCGAAAAGTTTCCTACTTCATTATTTTTCACAAACCTTTTCGACAGACGAGTTTGTAGACAGTAGCAATCCTTGTTTTTAAGCATCCACAGATTGTCACCTAAACACATGCGCCTTCTCGTTGACAACACATGAACACACTTCCGCTCTTCGGATTTGGCCAGCGGTGCCGCGGTGCATGCCGGGCTGGAGGCGGACAGCTGTCTCCAGTTTGTGGAGGACCGACGTCAGTGTTTGTGCTGGTCTGGGGAAGATGGCGGAGGCTGCGGCTGTTCCACCGCATCGGTTTTTCTGTCACTGTTGTAAGGGAGAAGTAAACCCCAAACTCCCGGTAAGTCAGATGTTTTTCTATCTTTATCTATCATACTCTGTTATATAAAATGTGCGGTTGACAAGTCAACCTTTCTCTAAAATACCGTTTGTTTCGCTTGGTTGCTACAGCTAAACACTAGCTAGCCAGTTAGCACCTAGCGCCGTTTGTTGTTGTTAACTCTAAAATAAACTCGTGACACTCGCAAATATCTTTGTCAAATATATGGCATCAAAAGCAAATATTCGCAGGTTTTGTTAGGCTTGCATGTTAAGGACACGTTTGTCAAAGCGCTGTGCTGGACGCCTTTCTTTGACAGCTTGGGGATATTCTATTTTTTGCACTAAACAATACATCAGCCGAGAGAAGGTTTATGTTATTACCTTGTTATTGAATTTTATAGATTGTGTTAACATTTGTTGTTTAATATTAAGCTATTTTCGTTTTCAGTGCTGTTTTTGATAAAAACACGCCCTTGACAGGACGATTTGGGGAATTTTCAGGAACATAAACATCTCGTTTTAGTTTCAATTTTGAAGTTAAATGACGCTGACATGACCCACAACTTTCCAGACTTTTGCTTACCTCAGGATATACAAAACGTATATGTTCTACGTCTTAGACGGATGTGAGGGTTTCTTATTTACACTTAGTAGCCAGGTTAATACCTTTAGCTAAAACTAATGCAGTCTAATACAGTAGCCTATTACTAAATCTAGGTTCTAGGTTCTAGTAGTTTTGATAAAACTATTTAAAAGAGTTGTTAATAAGTTATTGGTAATTTGGGAAGCTTTTGTTTGTAGTGATGTGTACTTTTATTGCGTTAAACTGAGAGCTGAAATGATTAACCTTAGTTGATTAATAGATTAGTCAATTGACAAAAAAGAATCTATGTTAACCAATTTGGCAACCAATCAGTTGTGTAAATCGTTATTTAGCAAATATGGCAAAATTGTTCTTGTTCCCAGGACTCAAATGGGAAGATTTGCTGTAGAAAGAATAATAACACAAGCTATCTTAAGACATCAACTTCTATTTTAGGAAACTGTGATGGGCATTTTGACTATTTTATTATTATAAAACAATGTTTCAATTCAAGGATTAAATTATTTGTGGATTAACTGAAAATGAAAGTGTTAGATGCTGCCCTAATAGTTTTTATGCTATATCATTGAGGTGGACAAAAGGTACCCAATAAACTAGCCACTGATTGTATATTACATTGTCTATGTCTCATTGTGTCAGTAGATTAGTCCACCAGATTATGCTGTTGTCAGCTGAATCCTTATTTTTATGATAGGGTTGAGGGTAATTCCAGTCTACCCTGTCACTGACTCTAAGTTGGCCTGCTTGTCTCAGACACACTCAATCCTGTGGCATGTCTTTACTGAGCCAACTGACTGCAACACCCACACACTACTACAGTATATCCCAAGGACCACCTATCAGTCTTGTATCCATTTATGCAACACATATACAATAACCTGTCTATGAGCAAATGACACACAACTCACGTAAACAGTTTTTCTTTACTGCATGGTTTATCTACCAATTCTGAACATGTCAATAGTTTTAGATCCCTACAGTTTTGTAAACCACCCTCTATTACTTGTAATGTGAGCATGGTATTTTTTGTATTCTTGTTTTCACAAGCATCAAGTGAGCTCCAAATAGAAAATAATGATATGTAATATGTTTTTTGACCTACTGTTTTTCATCGAACAATGTTATGAAACAAACATATCAGTTGAATCTCTTGTAGTCCAGTCTGTATATTAAATGGCCTCACCTCAATCCTGTTCCAGTGATTGAGAAACCCTGTTTTACACTGAGGGGACGACAGAAAGTAGCTGTACAAATTCACACTATTATTTTCTTTATTCTATTGCAGTGGTTTCTATAACACTTCACACACTTTATAGTTAGGTGTGGTTGGCAGACCAGTTCTTCCTCCAAGGCTACATTTGTAAAACGGCCGTCGTACAAATCTGACTGGTATTGTCCTTGCACAGATTAACTAACAAAGTCTTGTTTGTTTTTTTTTGACCATCCAATCACCATATCTTTGCAATGTTTTTATAAATCCCTTCAAAGGCTCAGTGTTAGAATAAAGAAGAATATTAATTACGATAACACAATCCTAAAACATTTTGATTCTATCATCACATAGACATGATTTTACTAAAGTAGAGCTGAAACAATTGTGTAAATAATCCATCAATAGCTGCTCAACAGAAAAATAATCCACGATTTTGATAATAAATATTTATTTTTTTTAAAGCAGAAATGATAAAAAATATTTTGGGTTTTGGTTTCTCTGAGGTGAGAATTTTCTGCTTCTCTTTGCTTTATATAATTGTCAACTGAATATGGACTGTTGGTCAAACTAAAACAATAAATTTGAATATGTCATCTTGGTTTCTAAGAAATTATAACCATTTTTTTTTTTTTAACCAGTGTGCCACCTATGGAACTCAAGTCTTTGTTGTGATTCTTTCCAGGAGTATATCTGTCCAAGATGTGACTCAGGGTTCATAGAGGAAGTAACAGAAGACTCCAGGTACGTATCTACCTCTCTTCTCCAGACAACATGAGATGTTAAGGCCTTTTAGTGTTAGTCTGGAACATAAGCAGGTACAGTACATGGGGAGTGTTTTCATTCTTATTTACAAGTACCCACATGCTTGTAGGCTTAACTTGCGTTTTTGTCCCAGGCTAGCACTAAACCTGAACATGTGTATAGGGTTCAGTGGATGTTGCTAATAATGTGTCTTTGTCCCCTTGTGCGCTGTTTCCCTCAGTCTCCTAGAGGGTGGCGCTAATGGGATAGATGACGCAGCCACACAATTTGCAGAGGTACAAGCTGACCTAAGGGATTTTGGGGAGAATAGGGTGGGGCAAAGAGGAATTGTTGCTGTCATTTAATTTGTTTTGATTAACGTTGTCTTATTCTTTCCCTGCCCTCTTCTCTTCTCACCTGTTGGCACCTGTCCCTTGTTTTGCAATTGCATCTTGGCTTCTTCTCTTTTCCCATTGTGCTGCCTACTGTCCTATCCTTAATCCCACTTTCTGCCTGAAAATCTCTTTTTCCATACCCGCACCTGTCTCTTCCCCTGTCCAATCCCACCATCCCTGTAGCTATGGCACCTCTTGTTACTGGAGCGGCCATTTACAACAGACAGTGACACACCTGACTCAGAACCTCGGCTCCCTGGAGGGCGCTTAGGGGGTCTCAGTGACATGGGGGGGTTCGGAGGGGGACCGATCGGGGGGTCAGTCCCAGCAGGCCTAGGGGGACCTATGGGGGGTCTACTAGGAACTGGGGAACACTGGGGACCAGGACGTCCCCCTCGCCTGCACAGCCAGAGGAGATACCGGTCCAGAGGCAGCAGTAGACCAGACCGCTCGCCTGCTGTGGAGGGGTGAGTAACTGACCAGTTCAGCTTCACTCTTCCAGTCTCTCTTGACTCTCTTTTCTGCCTTGCATACTCCCACTTTATAACAATTACAGTGCTATTTATCCTCTTACAATCCTCTCCGTTCTTATTTATGGTGATGACATTAACAGTTGTATATTTTCTCTCTGTGTCTCAGGATTGTACAACAGTTTCTTGCTGGCCTCTTTGCCAACTCCGGAGTCCCTGGCTCACCTCCCCTTTCATGGTAAGATGACATTACAGTACCGTCACAGTGTTGTTAGTGCTAGTGTCAAAGTGCAAGCGCTATTGCTTATCAGCTTTTGGTGTCTGTGTCTCTCTCAGGACGGGGATGCTGCACTCTAACCCAGGGGATTACGCCTGGGGACAGGGAGGGTTAGATGCCGTGATAACACAGGTAAACCCCACTTAATAGAACGTAACTCCAACTTTATGTCCATGCCACCTTTTAATTTCTCCACAGTTTACAATGTTGTTTGTTTGTGTAGTTACTAGGTCAGTTGGAGAACACAGGACCTCCTCCAGCTGAGAAAGAGAAGATCTCTTCTCTTCCTACTGTCAATATTTCTCAGGAACAAGCAGGTCAGTAATTCCTTGTTTCCCCGTTTGTCTCTCTTAATCTCACCACAATTCTCATGTTGCATCCCTGAAGTACAAATTGCAATATTTCTCATGGATGTGGCTGGAGCTGTCAGTCTGATTTTCTGTATGCAATAGCAATTAGCTAAGTGCACACCTTCGGTTGGATTAGCTGTTTGTGTATCTATCATTATGTTTGAATGCATAGGCATCACTACATTCGTCGAAACTACTGGCTTATATATGTATACACAAGGGAAGTGTCCTTGTATAATCCTCTCCATATAAAATCTCCTCCGTTAAAAAAAAAAAAAGAATGCTAATGGCACACCTGTCATTATGTAAATACATGCTTATTTGTTTAGAAGTCTGTGCAGCACTTAGATAAAACGTGAAAAGACTTTTTCATGTATAATATATACAAAAGAAGCCCCTGAAACTGTGTCTGTCTGGGACAAAATATCCATTAACCTTGATCATATCAACAATGTGTTCCATAACTTACTTTAATAGGACGTGCTTCAGCATGCTGGTCTTTCACCTCGCCTTTAGTTCTACCAAGTCCTCTTGTGGATCTGTTCTGTTTGACTTCCTCTTCTGTGTGTGTGCTGTCCTATTTTACCACTCAGCTGTAACTGTGTGGTTAGTTATGCAGCCCAGCTTATGCAGGGCTGTTCATAGCTGATTTCTTCTGAGAAATGACGATTCACGTGCCTTTTTTTTTCTCCAGGCCTTGAGGCGTCAGGCCTTTATCTTTGTGTTTAATTGTTTTTAGTAATTAGTAAAAACCATGCTTGGTAGCTGGCTCGCCAAGAAACTTTATGATACAAACATAGTTTTGGTATTAATCTGTTAAGTCTGTCTGTATGTTGCACGTTCCCTCAACACATGTAAGTCATTATCAAGTGACTGATAAGAAACACCAGCAATCACTCAAAACCACAGGGTTATTAATAAAACATTTCTATCGTCTCTCCTGTAGACTGCTGTATGGAATGTCCGGTGTGCAAAGAGGACTTCGCAGTGGGAGAGCCGGTCAGACAGCTACCCTGTAACCACTTCTTTCATTCAGACTGTATAGTACCATGGCTGGAAATGGTGAGTCATAACAGAGAGGGTTGAACTTTGTAGAATAAACTCACAAAAGAGATCCTTAATGACATGTGACACTGTATTCGAGATATTGCGGATAGTAAGACCTCAAGGAAATTTGAACACAACTCTTAACAATTTTTGTACAGCAATGGAGGTTAATGGCACAGAAGAATAAACCGTGATTTATGCTTCTGTGTTAAATGTACACCGTGGCTACGTACGTAGGTACATGGAGACATGGACCAAACACTGGACCCTGCGTCGTAGCCTGATGTGCACCTCTCGTGGCTTGGGAGTAGGCCTGCACGGTTTGGGGAAAAATATGAATCACAATTTTTTTAGTTTAGAATTGATATCACGATTCTCTGCCACGATTTTTTTCTCACAAAGTGTAATGTTTATTGCACACATGAACCATGACAAACCAAAATAAATTGGCAGTACCAGTTTTTTTGGCATCTATAGCACATTGCACATCACCACAAGCCTGTAAATAGAGAGGCTTCAATGAAGAGAAGGGAGAGCATTATAGCTCTTTAAAACCTATTTTATACAGTCTGATTAAAACTCACAGAAGAAAGTCGTAGCGTTTGTGATGCAGTCGGCTTGTATAATCAAATTTGAATTAAAAAAAAAAAGTTTAAATTATTTAAAAATTAAATCGTGAACAGGGTGAATCGAGATCTTGATTTTATAATGATTAATTGTGCATGCCTACTCATTTCTTGGTTCTCCTTCTCCATCAGCAACATGAAATCAAGGAGAGGGTTAACATTTCCTGTTACAGATTTCTGACCATGACTGTAGAGTCGGTACTTAAGCTGTATCAGACTTTGGCAGGAAATACTTGTTAGTTAGTTGGATCAATCCATTGTTGGTTTTGGTCCTTTCTCAAGCCCGACCGATATATCGATTGGCCGATATTAGGCATTTCCCGAACAATCGGTATCAGCATTTATAATGGCCGATTTAAAAAACGAGACAGAAAGATCCTGGCATTCAAAGTCAAAGAACAGCCTGGGTATCGTGTAAATATGATTAAAATGAGGAGTCCACCTGTGAGAAAACTGCCCAAAGCTAATGTTCTCTATTCTCTGTTCTGTGGCCACACAGCATGACACATGTCCAGTGTGTAGGAAGAGTTTGAACGGAGAAGACAGCAGCAGCCAGCCCCCATCAGAGTCCCCCACCCTCTCCATGGACCCCCGCACACAGGAGAGATGGTCCTTCTGAGACACCCACCTGTCTCGTCCCTCGGTTCTCCTCGCCTACATCCACAACAACACACCGAGAAGACAAATCGCTTCTCACTTTCCTCGTTCCATCCCTGTTGCAGTCATAATCATCTCGGTCTGGTATTTTTCTTTTCAATTTCTATTTGAATGCCTTTCTCTTCAGCCACGTATACAAACACCCATACAGACGTCTTAACAGTCGGTTGAGGTCCGCTAGATATCTTCTTTTTTTTGCCTCATAACAAACCAGCCTAGATTGATGATGATCATGCCCATGTCTTCTCTACTTCCACCTCTCAAGCAAACTCCTTCTTGATCTTTCTTGAAATGCACTGCTGCAATACACTATTGCGGACAAACTTTATATTATATATCGTGCCCTCTTTACTCATCAGAAAATTAGCTAAATCATGCAACTGAGCTCTGTTCCGCAAATGTGAATACCGGAGGGGTTACTTCCACTCTTGGCATTTACAGGGGCTGGACCTAACAACATGAACCCCTATAGCCCTGCATTAAATGTTTATGAAGGGTATAATAGTTTTTTTTTGTTTATTTTTTTAATTAAGATTTTGCCAGGGAGATCTTGATTGAATTATGGTTATTTATTCTGGTGGTGTTTTATTAGATTGCATTGTAAAGGTGTTCATGTTATTGCATCCACCCTCTGTAGTGTCCTTCAAAAAAAGAACAGAGTATTTTTTAGGAAACACGTTGAGTTGCTGATGTTTAATTAATGGTCACAAATGGAAGCTATGACATCGAATGAAAGCAAGGGATTCCTTACACCTTTTGGGGAAAACAAATATCACACCAAGGTAAGGGAACAAAATTGGCCAACTAATAATTGAGATTTAAACACTCTTCCTGGTGTATATATTATAAACAGATGGCATCCCTCTGTCGATTTATCCTTCCGTTTATGACCGTCTTTTGTTTAACTTTTTTTATCACTTTTTTTCATGTAAATAATTTTAGTCAACTCATGGTTTGCAGAGGAACAAAAAAAATGTTAAGAATGAAGACAAATGTGAAATACCTGGTTATTAAACTGTATATTATATATATGAAAACATGTCTATGATGTATTAATAAATTGACAAAAAAAATTTCAGATGAATTTACATTGGTCACAACCTGATTACATTATATAATTTCTCTCTGCACCCAAAGATACTCAAAACATGGAATAGTTTAAAACAAAATGCACTTCATTTAAAATTAAATAGCAACAGCACAAGGCATTTTAATTCCTGTACATTAATGATTTCTTGATGAGATGGTGTGAGGGCACTTCATCATTAGCGGAAAATCATGGCACCAGTTACCATTCGGTACAGGTCATTCTGGGGAACTGATATATTCATTACTTTCAGGTACAATTCCTGATAGGAATCAATGCATAAAAGGCTTTTGAATGAAAATCAAATGAGGTAAGGTTATTCCTGTTTATTTGCTGAAGTTAACAAAATACAGTGACCAAAAATAAAGTGACCACTTAAATCACTAAAGCTGTGCATAAAAGCACGTAATTTAAAAATAAATTAATCTTGCACCAGTAATTAGAAAATGTGTGTCTGAGTGGCTCAATACCGACAACACTCAAAGTGGCCACTGTGTTCGCTCAGTGTGTGTTCCACGCAAGTGTGAGCAATGAATGAGCTGGTGAAGTGGAGGAGATGTAGCCCACAGCGGGATGCCATACCTCAAAGTAGATCATTGATGATGACCTACAAAACACAAATGCACAATGTAGTAGAATAAATTGTCCTTTCACTTGCGCAAAAAACACATTTCACGTATAGTACCTGTTGAGTATGATGAGCACTACTGAGCCATCTGGTCTGATGAAGGCAGAGTATTCCAGGTCTGTTTCCCGACTGGCGGTCACACCCACTCTCTGAGACCCTTCCCATAGGAACTTGCTGTGGAAAAGGGTGATTTGTGTGGATTTCATTAGACTGCCTCCATGTAATGATGGAACAGGTAAAAAAAGAAAAAAGAACAGTGTGGACAAAGATCATGTGAGAGTCAGTTTGCTACCTGAAGTGGGCCATGCTGTAGAAGTTTGGCTGCTTGTAGAAGACATCACGCTGCGCATCCACTATAACAGGACTGTCCACAAAGTTTTTAACCCAGTTTGGCCCACCAGTCTGGTCCAATGCCAGATTCCAGTCAGTCCAGCCCACCACATAATGATTTAAGTCCTGCCATGGAGAAAATACCCACAGTTTGGTATCTAGTCTGTGCTTTGTAACTTTGTATTAAGAGGGGTTGTTTTGTTTAAATGAATCTACTGGACTGGTGCCTAGTGTTTTGTTTAATGTCACAAGGACAGCCCATCTACATAAACAAATCCCTCCTGATTCCTAAGATGTCTAGAGTCTGAATGCACCCATGCAAAATAGATAGAATGGGGGGAGTCCAATTTTATTTGAGAGAGTGAAGAAAGAAAACACCAGTTCTAGCTTGTTTTTGATGGCCTGCAGGCAATTTCTGAATAGTGTCTGTAGCAGAGTGCAACCTGCACTGCAGCATCGAGGGAGGTGATTCAACTTTCACAAACAGCTCAGAGCTTGTCAAATCTCACGTGTTACAGTGAATCTGCTTGAACAAGCCTCATGCAAAATAACATACCTCTATAATATCATGTGCGTACTGTTCAGCCCTGTCCCAACTGCCCAGCTTCACCCCTCTGTCCAGTGGGCTCCAGCCAGAGCAGGCCTCTGTGCCGAACAGGTAATACTCTGGGTAGAGATGATGGGTGACTCCCAGGCTTATCTCTGCTGGGACAAGGCTGTCCATGTACCAGTGAACTGCAATGCCATGAATGTACCTTCCTGCATGAATGTCATTTAGGACCTGGAGGGAGAAGGGGCAAGAAAAGCAGGTACTGAAAAGTAATACAAAGCATTGCATTAAATTTCTTCAACAAATAAGGCCTTGTATGGTATTAAAAAGTTATTTACTAATAGTCTTCTAGATGGTGGGCGCAGGACGTTCTGTTCAGTCCTATCAGATCTGTAGCAAATGCTGTCACAACAGCTAGTTACAGTAGCCAGGGAACTCATGGGGCAAGTGTTAATATGAGCAAACACCTAAATTAACTTAAATTGTCATTTTTTAATTGGTTATGCCATTCCTACATTTTATGCGGCTTATCCAGGTCTAGGCTGCGTTAATATAATAGATTATAAAACTGGAAATTATTGGTATACACTGATGGTAAATACTGCATTAACCTAAATATAATAATACATAATTCTAGGCCATATCCCCCTTATTGGTTTTCCATCATACATAAACCAGTATTAAATTGCATTCTATGAGGTAATAAAAAGTCTTAACAAATCTTTAATTAAACTTGGTGAACCAGAGCCTTGTTTAATCTTGTCCTTGACTCAGTCATGTCTGTCCCTTGAGTGTTTTGGGAGCTTCTTTATAAAAAAAACAAAAACCTATTGTGGCTACTACACAAAACCAAACTCCTTTCTTCCAGTTGATTTCAATCTGATACATTGGTAATGTTACACTATTTCCTCCAGAGGATAAAGATGTCAGACTGGAAGATGTAAAAAGTCCTTCATTCCTGCACCTGCTTCACTACAGAGTAAATGGCAGCAAACTACACTTATGTTAGCGTTCCCCCATCACCTTGATCTATCTTCTTCATTGTGTTGAATGCAGTTTGTATTGAATCTTACATTATATCTTGAGTTATCATGTTAAGATCTTTTAGTATTGGTCAATCTATTTTCTCTTCACATACACTGATTTAAGTTGAAATTCTTCATTTTTTGCCTGCACCATCAGAGAAGTCTTAGTTATAACATTGTTTACCATGACTATACCCACTATATCTCCATCCTTGGACTCACCACTTTAGCCCAGTGAGGCAGCAGCAGGCGGCTGTCATCCAGTATGAGGACATGTGTGCGTGGGTGTGAAGAAGCTTGCAGGGCAGGGCCCAGGTCCAGAGCCACCCAGTCTCTCTGCTCCTCAGGAGTGAAGCCAAGAGCCTGGAAACTGCAGTAAGATACTTTTTCAGTCTGTTGTGAAATTTAGGAGCCACGATGATGGTTAATTCTTTGTAATATAATGTGAGAAGAGACCTGTAGTTTGTTATCTGTCCTGCAGAGGGCTCATTCCCTGTGGTCAAAGCCCAGAAGGTCAAGTTATATTTAGCATATTCCTCAAGGAACCTGAGAGAAAAGAAAATAAGCCATCATCAGAATAAGTTCCCCTTGTATTTGACGTTACATTAAGGCAGGGCTCTTCAATGTTTTTTACACCAAGGACCCCTTAACTCAAAGAGAGGATCAGGGATCCCCTACTACATATATTATTGAATATTAAACTGTGCCTAAAATAACGTGTGGGTGGCCTCAAGCCTTTTTACATACTGTACATTTTAGTACATATAATACTAAGCTAATAAAATCAAAATTGTTGGCATGATTTTATAAATCATGTTTTAATGTTAAGCATACATGTGGCAGAGGGATCCTTAGGATTAACTATCTGTGGATGGCTGCCTTAGAGACAAAACATTGTACAAATTATTTTTACATTATACCATAATTTGGCAGCCACCCTGTGGTAACTCTGAAGAACCCCTAGGGTTCCTAGACCCCTTGTTGAAGATCTCTGCATTAAGGTAAAACCCCAAATGTCACCTGATATAGTACTGAGCCCAGGTTTTGTGCTCCTTGCCCCCAGGTTGGCCTTTCAGGGAGCCCTTTCCTATGAGAGCACCGTTAGTTTTCATCCAGGCGGGGGCGCTCCAGGCACTGGCCAGCAGAGACAGGGGGCGAGGAGACAAGGCCTGAGCACGCTGCAGGAGAGGGATCTAAGAGGAAGAAGAGGAGGAGGAGAGATTAGAGTTATGTACATGTGATGGACATGTGTATGTCTCAGAGTCTGAGAAAATAGAGACCTTCATCTTGATGTCCTCTGGGGCCAGGGTGAAATTGTCCAGGTTATAGTCTCCAGGTGTGTCAGCATACGTGTACAGACGGGTGGAGAAGTCACAGCTGGCCATGGGAACACGCACCACGCTGTAGCCAATACCTTCCACAGACACAGCATCAATAACAATTGAGGCTAGGTGATGATTCATCAATTGGCGACGACCTTTTTCTCATTTTTATAAGATTCTATGTTTCCTTTTTGCTATGTGCACATAATAAAAAAAAAAAACAGTTGATCACAAAATGTATCTATATTTTTGTACTGCTGTTGTTATTTTCTTCACACACATCTGTTGTCCAAATGATGTCATTGGGGGAAAACAAACTAACCTACACATATAGACACCTCTCACAGAACAAGTATTATTTTATTTTTCAATATGTTGAAGCAGGACAACCGTTGCTATTTGAAAAAACACCAGTTGCTGTGTTTTTAAAATGTAAAATACACAAACAAATATTCATATATTCCTGGAATTTATGGTCACATTATGCTTTTCTGAGATACTGCCCTACTATTGCACAGTGGGCTTTTTTTTATGGTTCCTTTTACTGATTGTACCTTCAGGGGAAAAGTACTGCCGCAGCAGCTGGTCCTGTGCACCAGCAGAAAGAGACAGGATGTTAAAAGCTGCTGCGTCTGTCATAGCTCCACCGAATCCCTTGATCTTTTGATACTTCTGGTAGGGAACAATAGTCAACCTGAGATCTGAAGGAGACACAAAGGTATGAGAGAGATGCTCCAGCGTCACAGACGTCCCAGCAGAAGCCCACATCATCACTCACCTGCACCACTGCTGTTCACCTGGACCTGACCCCGGCCTGCCTCCAGTCTGTTGCCAGCCATGCTGGTCAGGTAGGAGGAGTACTGGCCCAGTGGGGGCATGATGACTGATCCAACACTGTCACAGTAGGTTGAATTACACTCACACACCACTGAGTCATGGCCAAAGTTTCTGGCAACACATGTATTGCTTCCTGGAAGGAGAAGAAGTCATAGAAACATGTTTTTTCTGTCTGTATTGGTGAATAGAAGTTATGTATGATTAACTTTACATGCAAGAGTATTTGCATTGGGACATTTTCAACCTGTTTTGTGTTACCTGTAGAGAGGGTCAATTCAGCTGTGAGGAAAACCAGGACCAAAAGAACAGATGATGGCAATAAAACGCCATTTTATCTAGAAACAAAGAATTATAGAAATTACGCGAGAGAATTCAAATTCGATGAAGCACGGGTGGAATCATAGTCAGGCCGCACTGTAAAATACAAGTTAACAAAGCTGCTCCATTCATTTAGCTGACACACATTTGTTTGTACATGTCATTCAGAGCACTTGTAAGAAGATCATCTCACCTCAGAGGATCCTGATTCAACCTCTGGCATCATTTAAAAATATTCACACTCCACGCTCAGCTTAACTTTGTCCAATCGGCCATACCAACGTCTCCTCCTCGAGCCACTTGTTTGTTTTGGCGATCCAACTTTTGGCCAGTCATGTGATTGCGGAAAACTATCACGTGAACAGTGCAATAACCTGGACCGCAGCCAGGTGGCGCTGCGCCATAAAGCTAAGACAATAAAGGAACTGCCTTTTAATGTTTTCAATCCACAAATCAAAAACCACAAATTTTTAATAGGTCCCCAGGGTGCACTCAGAGCTCGATGACATTGCTTTTTCTTTTTATGCACCCTAGGCATGAAATGAGCTGCAAATTATCATTAGCTTAAAAGTACGCCCTTCTTTTGAACACATTTGAAGGTATTAGAGAAGCTGCCCTGAAGGAAACATGTTGCTATTTCACATAAAACTTGACTGGAACGTGTTATGGATGTCGCTGCTGGTATGGCCTGTATGACTCTCTTCTTATACTATGGTAGAGTTGTAAAGTGATTTTCTTATTTTGTTATGTGAAACTGTCCCTGGAGGAAGAGATTTATCTCAGAAGGACCATCCAGGCTACATGAAGGATGAATAAATAACCTAAAACACGGCACCTCCCAAATATGGGTTTAAAACAAATAAGTTCTTTACCGTGATTAGAACTGATGTACAATAATTATCTAAAAACACAGACACCCGTTTTGTTTTTACTGTATTTAACATTTTATTATCAAAGTAGTAACACACATGCATCATAATTTACAGATATTATAGACATGGACATTTGTATATTTATAGGACACTGATATTTGTTTGTGTGTGACGTTTGTGTCTTCTTTTAACTTCATAGGAAGGCACAAATTCTGTCCAACATTGATGGATTTCTGTTGCTTAAAAAGATGAGTTCTTTCTTTCCTTCCTCTGTTCGACCTAAGGAGGGAAAAATAATTATTTTAGGTTACTAAAACAGCATTGCTTGAATGCCTTTTTTTTATAAAACATCCAGTGTCATCACTCACTTTGTGGATGCTGCAGCCATTGGCGGTCCATAAAGTAGAGGTAACAGCTCTCAAATTCCTTCTCGCTGTAGTTGGGCACCGACACCGGGATGAACGGGTCCATGCTGTCAAACCCCCTCTGATAAGCAAAACACAGACAGGAAGTCAACATGCTGCACATCCAACCTGTCTCTAAACAGCATGTTCAGATATCAAACACAATATACACTATTTAGATAAATGACCAGCTCACATATTCATTGCAAAATACAGACATGAATATCCTCATATCTAATGCAACACAGACCATGTTACAATATTCAAACAAATAGATATATTTATGATTGTATAATTTAAATGCACTGAGAGAAGTATAATGCATATTTTAGTACATTGTTTTTAAGTCTCATGGTCACTGGTCCAAAACAGAAGTCTAAATGATTACCATCCAAAAAATATATATGGTGACACAATAATTTTATATGAGCCTACTTTTACTTTTACAGTTCAATTGTTGTCCAGCATAAATGGAAGAGGTTGGTGACAATGATGGAATTACTGGTCCATTAGGAAATTGATCTAATGACACGCAGACATTGGATTAATACAATCGCTATAAATAATATTACAGCCCACTGCAACAACACAACTACTGGTAGAACACTGCAAACAGGTACAGCTTTAGCGTAGAACGAAATTAACAAGGTAGATGGGATGGTGACAGTACTGACATTCGGACTCAATGATGATTAGGATTCTGTTTAGCAACGCTTCGTTGACAAATGTCACAAGTAATCTGTACACTGGCAATACAACTGCATTTACTGGTTGTTTTGTTGCTCAAAGAAAAAAAGGTTGAGATTCTCGCCACAAGGCACCAACTAATTATATCTTGTATTTATCAATTTACTTAAATCTGAAAAAAACAACTTTAGCACATGAGTCCTAAAGAAGGGCGTGATGCAGTCTTGAGGCCAGGTTTAAAATTTCCCTACTACATATTGTAGTTTGAAAAGAGAAGGAAATAATAATCACAAGTACAATAACATGATCTCTGACCTCTCCCAGCAGCTCTTGTGGAAGATAGGCAGATTTTGAAGTGTAGAGAGACCCCGTCTGAGACAGAGTGGTGATGATGGCGCCTCCAGTCTGAGACAAAGAGTAAATGGTAACAAAAACTGAAATATAACATTCTCATGCAACTGTGGTCATCGCCTTTACTGTGTTCTTCTCACCCAGTCGTTCGTCATCAGCTTCTTCAGGTTATAAACCAAAGTGAGCTCATCCACATCCACCTAATAACAGTAAGAAAGAGAGACACGTAAGATGTCTTATCAGTGGAAACTGAAAGCAAAGCATAAAGACAAATATGAGGCGTGACATGATTGTGAATGCGTTTCCTCACAGCACTCTTATCCTCCTTCTTGATGGTTGATCTTCCCCACAGGGCGTTGACACCATCTACAGCCACGGCCAGGCGGAAGTCCGACTCTGGCTGCCCACTCTGCAGCCTCAGCTCCTTCATCACCGCCCCCACCACATCACTGCTGCTCTTCACACGAGCTATACCCTACGGTAAAAGAAGCACCATCAGATGCCTGATGACAACATCTTATGAAGGGAAATTATAAGCAACTAAAAGGTCGTATCCATCGATTTTACACATCCAGGTCCATTTACAGGTCTTTTGAAAAAGGCTGTATAATATATAGCAGCTCATACATTTGCTGCCGCGCGCATAACACACCCAAATCACCAACTGAACTGTCGGCGGTGGAATTGCATTGTGGGTAGTCTATATCGATGACCATTCATTTAAAGCAGGGGTCTTCAACGTTTTCCAGGCCAAGGACCCCCAAACTGATGGCGAGATGGAGCGGAGACCCCCTAATTATATATATTGTATAAAATTGTGTTATATCAAACTGGTCCTATAGTGCCATGTGTAAATGTACCTTGTTATTGTGCATTCAATACTAAGATACTCAAATAATACACAGGTTCATATATTCATGTTTTTATTTTAAACATGTGCGAAAGGATGGCCATGCCACTGCCATTTATAAACATAACATAACACCATAAACTGATACCTGCCAAGATCAACAATGTCTGTCAATTGCATGTAATCATGCATAAAAGCTATTCAAATGGACATTGTTGCAAAATTGCAGGGGGACCCCCTATGGGTCGCGGACCCCCTGTTGAAGACCCCTGATTTAAAGGATAGTTCCCGTGCCGCCAGATGTCCCTTACTTTCCGTTTTCTTTGAGGTAACTTTAAACTCTGATTGGATCGAGGAAAATTAACCGGAACCTCTGAGTAACGTTACAGGCTAAAAATGGCAACTTTTAATGAAAATTTGGATCAGGCAACAATGCAGGCCTGCTTGGTTCGTTCGAGGAACAATTGTAAAGATTTACAAATAATATATTTACTCTTTAACTGGGATGTTTAGGGACCGATTGGCAGGGATACACTGGTAAGAGCAAAATTATGTTTAACCATGTATCCAGCTAATTTATATAGCTCAGGTTACTGTATTGCGTGAACAGGTAACTTCATTTAATATTATATGTGGCGTTTCCTATTGCGTGGTGCAAATGTTCCACCAGAACAAGTTCCTTCCCCAGAACATTTTGAAGAGACACACTCACTGCACCAGAGCTTAGCACTGCCCAATATGATTGCGACTGGTTTAAATAAATGAGCACATTTTTCTCCTATCGAGGAATGTTGTGTGGAAGGGCCAGAGCTTCCTCCCGAGCGCTGTGGAGAAAGGTCTGGCAATGTGAGACTACATTCTGGGTAATGTAGGTGCCAGATTTAGATGTGTGGAGTAAAAAAAGACAATATCTCTGGTTCTGCTGCTATGATTTAAAATAGTAACACCGCATTTAATTTTGTGGGTCAAAATCTGAGCAACTAAGTGTCAGAGCCAACAGTAATTTCATGCCCCATTTCTTAAGTATTAATCCTGTAAACATCCAACAGTCTGATGCAGTTTCCCTTTAGCAGGAGGTTTGAAACTGATTTGATTTTTTTGTCTAATAATGTGCTGTCAGAAGGCTGGTTATTAATATCAGATCTAATTACAGTGTACAACAAGCTCACAGTAACGCCAGTGGTGACTAAAATTAGTTTGTGAATAGGGCAGCGCTTGTCTCAGCAGTTTCCTTATTATGCTGCAAATGATACAGAGCAATAATGACTGATTGGAAGAGGTGAAAAATGTACAGGCTGAACATAAATCTACTGCTTTTTTCCGCCTTTGTCAGTGAGCATAGTACAAAAATATCGTGCTGATCCATCCCCGTGCTCAGTTCATTGGTTAATGATCACCGCTAAGCAAAGACAAGGTGAAAGATGAAACTTTAATGATCCCCTGTGGGGAAATCGGTAGAGCAGAAAAAGGAATGAGTGGGGAACAAATAGAAAATACAACAAAATGATGAAAATGTCTCAGAGGGCGGGATAAACCACATCTCCAATGAATACAAATGAAAAGTGAGAAAACTCACCTGATCCACCAGCTCTCCTAGTGGACTTCCCTCCTCAGTGAACTCTCTCTTTGTCCACACATAGCGCTGCTTTGTCTTTATCTGGAAAAGAAACAGTAGACCATGTTTATATGGGCCTGGTCCTCATTTTAATTCATGCACCAGATGTCCAGTGTTTTTTCACACAAAGCTAAAAACGCTCCACTGGGAGCTCTGTGCCCTGGCGCCACCGAGGAAAGCCAAACACGGTTCATCTACACACTGCCACACAAAGGTGACACTGAGCTGATTTCAAATAGCAAAGTATCCCTTTAGGATGCTCCATCCTCAATACAGTATATTAAAATGTATCCCTCAAATAATACATTTTAAACCATATCAAGCTGTTATATTGATATTGCACCATGCAAAGACACTGTGCTTCTTGGTAAATTCAGGTGGTGTCAAGAAGCTGTTTAATTGTTTTATGTATATCAGCATGTGCCCTAAACCGCTGTGAAGATGCAGTCAAGGCCCATTTATGGTCTATAAATGCCTACATGCTTGTTAATTATGTGAAACATTTTGTAATACTCCACAAGCCTTCATTTTGACTATGTATACTCAAGAGCCATAAAATTCACATTGAAAAATTGCAGCCCATAAAATTACATCGTTTGATGACTGATGTTTAAAAAAAAAAAAAAAGGCACACTACAAAATAATCCTTACCTTTGAAAGGAAGTGCTCATTGGTGATTCTGAAGTTGCGTAACCATTCAGTGGCTTGTAATGGCTGATCAAAGCGAGAGGTGTTATAAGATGAGGGCAGCAACTCTTTACAGTTTTTTACCCAGAGGTGAGCTGCAACATAAAAAAAACACAGAAGTTCACGTTCTGTACAGTGGTAACAGTCAGCCACTTGGTGTGTGTGTGATTTGAGTTTATCTCACCATCAGGAACATGCAGCACCAGCCATCCTTGTGTGTAGCAGAAGTGGACTGTGTGACAGAGAGACATTGTCTTCCCGCTGCCCTTCAACCCATCTGAACAACTTGATAAAGGTTAACAACATGTCTATTCAGAAGCATCAAGAGAAGAACAGTGTGTTTGACTGTGAATGTGAGCATGTGTTTTAAGGGATACAGAATAAATATCGCAGAGAAGGCTTGCTGTAGTCTGCTTTCTTCAGGTAAGATATGACCTCCAGAGCTGGCTGCCTCACCATCATACAGGCTTCATTAAACGTCTTCACCTAAAAACCGTACATGACAATTTGTCATCATGGTACATTTTATCAAAAAATAGATTAAATCACACAAAAATTATCTTTGAGCTAGTATGTTTAAAATAATGTGCATGAAGTCATTGACATAAGCACATACCTGTTGTTGATAGCGCCAAGGGAGGCTGTGAGGGAACAGAGTGCGGATGTGTGCAGAGGGCAAGGTGTAATACTGTCCGATACATTTCTCTGACTGACATGCCTGGAAAGAGACAAACAGTGAGCTCACCAGCTGAAATCATACACATGTACAGACACTTACTGCAACAAATACAAATCTGCTGCAACTGGGCACTTGTGCCGTGTTTTCCCCCTGCCTGTTGGCATAATGACGACATTTGCACTGGTTAAGTCTGATTTGCTTACCGGATCATTCTCCTGTGCTCTGAAAACTGAGAAGGGCTCAGGTTCTGACTCCACAGCCACAGCCTCCTGCTGCTGCCGACATCCACTAGTATGAAGGGACCTTACATGTGTTACCTGCAAAAGTTTAATAAAGTGAATACTTTTATTCAAGTGTTTACATACTTCCAAAGGTGCCTGGCCCACATTGTCTTACAATACAGTATTTATAATACATACATACAAAGAATCAAAATAGAACACTTATGTGTGTCAAAACACACAGCATCAGATATAAACCTAACAAATCAATTATACAGTACAACCATGTAATACACTGGTGGAAAACCTTCAAGTCAAACAGTTCATATGTAAACATGAACTGTAATCTACATTCATCTGTCATGTTGACCATACTTGGATATCTGGCAGGCATTTACAGGATAGGATTTACCCGAATAATGCGCTGAACAGAACATCACACAGGTGATGCTTTCTGGGACTGAATGAAAGCAGCGAGTGTCTACAACCTAAGGTTGGATGCTGACTCTTAACTGAGCACATAGATACCTCTGTGCCCTGGTCAGGGTGACATACAGCATTGCTTTGAATTGTACATGTTCAAAATAACAGTCTGTTCAGAATTTTGTTTTTTCTTTCAAAACACTTTTTTTAAACGAGTGTAATAATAACTAAAACTACATGGTAGTTTATTAGGAAGTGTGTAAAAAAATATAAACAACGTCAGTAATTCATGTTTGTGTAAGTTTACTGGTAGGCATGTAAATTAATCTACTGCCAATGCCCACATACTGCAAATGTTGGGACCATGTAATGCACACACAAAAAAAAAAAAAAATAGTCTTTATACTGTCCAGGTAATGTATCTGCAGATTCTTCAACAGTGATCTTACCGTTTGCCGTAGTCTGAAGGACAGTCTGTGGAGCGCCATGATCTAAAACATAGAGGATGGCATGAATTTAAGTTTCAGAATCTTTCCATAAGTCGCAAGTGCCAATGAAGCAAGTAACGTTAGCTAATGTGTAAAAACACATCCGTGTCCCTGTGTAACCTTGCTTACACAATTAGCTAACAGCTAGCTTTGTTCCCCAGCAGGCACGTAGCTTGCTAATGTAACGTTGCATGCAATATTAGCAATGCGGAAGTATTTGAGCGAAGTAAACTGTTTACCTGCAATACAGTTCATTAAATAATCAGTGATGATGGTTTCGATTAAGGTCATCTACTGACAAATGACTCCCGGAGGAGTTTATGGAGAGGATGAACTGCACAACTCAGGCGAAGTCAATGTGCCAGCGGTTTCATGGACACCGCCATCATGAAGCTTTAAACCGGAAATGACGTAACACCGTCGTAATTCATTTTAGCCAATGAGACGGCGCGAGGCAGGCGACAACATCTGAAGAAAATGGAGTTTGTCAGACTTTGACACATTTCACCTGTAATAATGAATGCATTTAGACGTTAGACAGTTGTAAACACACTGTGGATGTGTCCCATGCATAATTGTTAGTGTTTAGAACAGGGCAGTGCTCTTTTGAAGCAATACAATTACTCTTGACATGATTCATGGGAGATTTTACCCATTTTTGTATCCTATTTTAGTCTTCTTTAATTTATTTAACTGTCTAATTTTAAACCAATTACAGTATTTTCAATTAGGCCTATATCATCCCAGTTAACCAATAGATATGCAGTGGCTCTAGGGAGATTGGAATACAAGATGCAAGCACTGATGAAAAACAAACCTTCATAAATGTATTTGTAGGCCTAGGCTACTTACATAATTCTCAGAGCTGCTTTACAACACTCACTCTGTTTTATATATTAAAAAAGTTAATAGCCTCATTTTGTTCCTTATTTTCATTTCCCATATTGTTCGATACGTCACACTCCTTGTTCCACATCCAGCTTTTAACTGCTAACTAATCAATCCACTGTACATAGACTACATACTTGCTTTCAAGCCGCTATTTTCTATTTTCTTGAGCCTCAATTTGCTCATTTGAAAATGACTTTTTCTACATTTTATTAATTGCATTCTACACATTTTATGCAGATGGTAATCTCTTTGCATTTCGCTTTTCTTATAAAACTATCCAATGTTTTTTTATTATAACATTGCCTAGAAATAGAAATATAGCCAAATGGAAATAGCTTTTTAATAATGTGTTGTACATGAGCTGTATAGCCATATTGGATTAACAAAGAGTCAAAGAGGGTAATTGGCCCATAGCCTCAGACCCCTATGGCCCTCCAAAAGGCCCAAGTTTACTCTATGTCAATTGTTTGTAATTACATTAATTGCAATTTTGGAAAATGCATTATTAAAGTATAATAGCTTCAGTCTTCTTCACTTTCACAGCATAAAGCTTAACTTTTTTTAACCTCAATGTGCAGAGCCTTTCTTTCTTAAGGTATAATGTTTTTTTGCATTGTGTCACAAAAGTAGTGTATATTGTGCTCCCATTTTTCATGTTGTTTAATCAAAATACTTCAAACTGACAGGGTGTATACACACAAAGCACAAGAGGTGGGAGGTGAGGGTTGGGGTGAGCCATAGGGGCACAATTTTTTTTTCCTGGGACCCCCTAAAGAGTTGATGGGCCATGTGTCTAGGCAAACTCAGAATACCAAGTGGGCAACAGCCCCTGTCGCCCTGACCCCAGGTTCAATATATGTCATTTGTAGTTATTTAATTAATTATAAATTTGCTCTACCAAATTCAGGAAAATGCACCACTGCAGCACCTTAATGACAAGTCACGCATCATTACCTCATCACAAGGCTCTGTCTTGTAAAGAGACCCTAAATCTAGTTTTAAAAACTTTATTTGTAGGTGAAATTACGGTTTAAGTACCAAAAACTATTGTACATACAGCAAACCCTAAGTGGTAGAATACTGGTTGTTTACTGGGTCGATGAAATTCACGAGTATTCTGTCATGTGCACTTGCCAGCAGTAGCAGGGGCCAGTTCAAAAGCTCATATTTGTCATGGGACCCCACACCTACTGCATTAGGCTAGTGTTAGTCACTAACAACAAATAATAAACATTAATGTAATTTCTTCTTTATTATCGTTTGTATACAAACGATAATAAAAGAATAAACAATTACATTATTATTGTTTATTAAATATATATACACGTTTTGTTGTAAGCTATATCTTTTATTCCCACTGCATAAACTGGGAAAACATTCATTGTTTGTAGTTTTGGATCAATATTAACTGATGCATGATAAACAGCTCTCACATTAACTTTTTAATAAGTGCTCTCAGCGCAGCCTGCCCTTCTTTCCTCTCCCACTGAATCCCATTACAGCGGCACAACTTTTGAGCTGCTCCCCAAAATCCTACCAGCAGGCTACTTCAGACAAGTCGTCGCCATTTTATTAAGCGTCTAAATAACCCTCCCCAATCGCCTATTATGAACCGCAATGAGTTCCTGTGCTGTGTTCGACGTTTTATCTCCTCCTCTCCCCTGGCCATGAAAATGGCCACGCAATTGCATTCCCGCACATCCACCAACCCCTCTGCACTGTCACAGCCTGTACCCGCCCGTAGACACGCTGCTGCAGCCCTTCAGGCCCATCATCCTGACACGTTAACAGCTTGTATGAGCACAATCTGAAACATTATTACTGGCTGGGAGCGATAACTTTCTCCGAGAGAAGTGGGCAAAATAAGATCCAGTGTAACCAGTCCGCCACCTAGCTGCGGAGACGCGCCGACGAAAATCTGTCGACTGTATGATTATGAAAACACCCGCGCCAATGTTGTTGCACAGTAGGCTCCGCGCTCCGATGAGACTGAAACTCGGGTTTAGGTAATGATTTAACCTCCGCTGGCCTTAGCTATGTAATCACAGCAACATCTAATGCACCAAAAAGCTCTCGATTGCTGTTGGTGCGAAGGGGAGAGCAGCACAGCAACACCTTAACCTCCTGCCTAAACGCAGTTGGCTCCGGGACGCGCTCTCGGGTAAGTAGCCTACGTAGCCTTATTACAGATTTTCATGGCAGTCTGTATTAATGTGTGCAGGCCTGTCATCATCAGCGAGTTCACAGCACTGTAGGTTACTGAGAACCAAGTGCATTCGGGTTGCGCTAATTTTATACCTTGTTGCCGAGTATTTTTCTCTCTCTTGTTCTTCGTGCATGCGATATTTCTTATTTCCATGTTGCTGACACCAGCAGAAGGGCTGGCAGAGGACAGATAGGAGAAAAAAGGTGGCTCGGGGACTAAAGCCACATCACAAACACCACTAGCAAGTACATTTTGACGCTACGTAACCCCACTCCCATGTTGAGTTTTTATTTGTGTATGTTTTAAGACGCGTAATTGTGTTCTATATTTCATTATGGAGATAGGAGTGACGACAACAACAACACGTGTATGTGTGTATGATTTGTAAGTGCGACAGAATCAGGCGGCTAGTGGTTTTCAGAGGTGCGCAAAGTCATTATGGAGAAGGAAGCCCCTGTTGACGTCCACAGTAGCCTAAACCAGGTTGTTCCAGTGCGGCAATAACACCCCCACTGCCCATACTGTATCTACAGTAGGAACATCAGTCAACCTACGCAGCTGCGACCTTGGTACACAATGTACGACAACACACTTGTAATAACTAGGAGAAAGTGTGTGTGTGTGTGTGTGTGTGTGTGTGTGTGTGTGTGTGTGAGTGAGAGAGAGAGAGAGAGAGAGAGAGAGAGAGACTCACCTGAGAAACTTCCCTGCATATGTAAAGTGAGGCTTCATGGTTCAGTATTATAAGATGCCATCACAGCAACCCTAATTTCCAGCAGCTCCTGTGCTCAGTGCTGTTGTCAGGCAGAGGATAATGGTGTTGTAGTTATTGATGATAACATCGTCATGGGATGGTGATGATGGCTGGAAATATAGTGGGCCATTATCATGATTTAATTGTCGCCTCAGCACTGCTGAGGAGCCCACACTGACGGCAGTGTCAAGTCCACCCATCATCCTGTCACTGGAAATAGCTTCTAGTCTAATGTTGAAATAATTTTTGAGTTATGTTTAAGAGGTATATCTCCGAGAGTATAAAAAGCTATTAGTATGCACTTTGACTGATGTTGAATGGGCTTGTCCTTTAAAGTTTGAAAACCTGACATTTTTATTCTCTTCTTATAGTCTCTTTGCACAACAAGATTGTAACCCATATGACTCTAGCTTCTCTTTGTGTCTGTATCCTCTTCTTCATGCTGGTCAAGCCTCTGGAGTGGAGATCATGGTAAAGAAGCTGCAGTTATTTAAGTGGACGACTGTCCATCTCTATGCTCATTTTATTTTATTGTAAGGAGGATTGGCCTCGGAAATGCTTTCCAAAACTGTTACATAACAGCAGTTACTGGAACAGATGTTGATTTGAGCTCGGTATGATTCAATGGAAGGGTTTGGGTGTGGAGGGACCAAGAGGCAGGAGAGATAGCCCCCTGAGCTCTTAAATGAAAACATTATCTGAGTGAGTTTAAGGGGGCAGTTCAGTATGTAAAAGACTGATGAGCTGTTTCATAATAGGCGTTCAGGAGAGGGCTGCAAGAATGCTCGGCAGGGTGTGTTTTATTAGAAAATGGATGAGCATCTCCCTTAATGAGAGAGAGTATAATGAAGGAAGCATGACAGAAGATGCTGCTTCCCTTCGATACGTTAAAAACTGGGCTGAACGCAGTACAAGCAAGAGTGACATTTTTTTTAGTGAGGAGAATGTTATTTTAGGGGTGTGTTACTTGCTGTAATGTCACATTAAAAGTCAATTTACAATGGGGTCAATGAAAAGCTTACTTGACTTAGAGGAAGCAATGGGAGGAGGAGGAGGAGGAATTTGCACTCCTTTCCAAAAATAAGTTTTACCCTTTCCTACGGATTTGTGTTACCACTACTGAAAGGGGAGGAGGGGAATGGTTGGGCCGTGAATGGAGGGATTTAAGTTGGATAAGAGGAAAAGAACGAAGTGGAGGAGGAAATATGGTTCTGATTAACTTGGATACAGTGTATGAGTTGACCATTTTACTGTGTGGTCTACAGAGAGAGAGAGAGAGAGAGAGAGAGAGAGACTAATAGAGAATGCATGCAAAAGCTTTTTGCCAAACATGAAAAAGGGGAGTTTCAGAGAGAAAAGAAAGTACAGCAGAGGGAAGGGTGGGAGGAGAAGGGCTTGTGGGAGTAGCTGAGAACAGAAGGCGCAAAGACAGTGGGGAGAGGAGGGGAGAAGACTGGATCAAGTGTTTGAATTTGTTAGGAGCTGATTGATTGATATATTGATTTGTGGAGTGGATGAGAATTAGAACATAAGTGAAAGTGTTGAGGGAGCGTTTGCTGCCTTTCAGAGCTGCTGTTATTTACGGATTTTCAGAGTAAACCAGCTGAGGCCTTTTTTGAAGAATGTGAGTAGGTTTTCTTCCAGTTAGTGCCGACATTCTGGGAATCGGTTGCACTGATTGGCCCCCTGGGTTTTCTGTATGATGAGATCATCTCTGTGGACATAGACTTTAGCACCTCTCTACAGCTGCCTGCAGGAAGGGGACTTTCCCCTCAATTCCTGCACTGCTGCTACTCTGCTACTCAGCATTTGAGCTCACTGAAATGACTAATCACTGGCCTCTCTATCTTTCTGTCTGTCTCTGCCTCAAACTTACTCCATCTCAGTTCAAGTCTAAAGGAAAACAGAGAGATCTTCCATCGCTGGATAAAGGAGCCCAACTGTACTTGGACTATTACAGGATATTCTTTTGGAAATCTCCTGACCTACACCTGCATTCTGCTCATCACTAGAACCAGGATCATTTAAAAGTGTTATACTGGAAACCCCACAGCATCCTGCTTCTCCCCCCTGACTTCTCTGATGGACCAGAGAGTGAAAGGGGGAACCCCTCCAACCACAAACTCCACTCTGGACCCCACCTCTGCATCTGAAGACTCTGAAGTGGCAGAGAAAAAGAGGAGGGGTGAGGGGGAGAATGGAGATGTAGGGGGAAAGGATGAGGAGAAAAGAGGAGCAGGGAAAAAGAGAGAAGGAGACAAGGGGGCAGTACTGGAGTTGCTCATCGAGGGGCGCTGTGGAAGCGCAGGGCAGCAACAACTTCAGATCTCTGGCAGAGAGACCGGCTGCCCTGAGGGTAATGTACGACTCCGGATTGAACAGGCCAAACGCACTAAGAAACCACCAAAGATCTTGGAAAGCTATGTCTGCAAGCCCACCATCAGAACCTATCAGAGACAAGCCAGGGCCGGACTGCTGAGGGGGGATGGAGAAAGAGGACAGCAGATCAAAACCAGCTCTACTCCAGAAGAGGCAACCAGAGATCAACACTCAGGCTTGGATTCTTGCCAGAGCACATCCAAACAATCTGCATCTGCTTCACCACCACTTGCATCATTATCATCGGTATCATCATCTTCATCATCGCAGCCACTCTCGTTATCATCAACATTTACCACTGCTTCCACCACAGCCTCAGTCCCTACCATAACCAGCCAAGGGACCAAGTCTGCCAAACAGGTAAGTTTCTAAGGTAGTTAAGGAATAAGGTACACACACACACACACACACACACACACACACACACACACACAAACACACACAAACACACACAAACACACAGATAAACATCATGTCAGCTGCCAATTATTTTAAATTAGCTAAATGACAAAAAGTGTTACAGTCACTAAAGGTGCACACACATGTTGTAGCTCTGAGCCATTGTTTCAATACTGAATCCTAAGCAGCCCATTTAAATAAACAGCCCTATAAATAGGACAACAGCACGGCAACTACTTGGAGCTATTACAGACATTGGTCCATCAGTCCCTACGACAATCACCCAAGGGGAAGCTTATTGCTTTAGCTGCACAAACGCCACTCAAGCTGCAGCTAGCAAAATTAGAGGACAAGTACGAAATATCAAGCTTTCTCATCTGTATTAGTGGCAATTTATAGCTACCAATAGCACAGCTTTCTCTCTCTCTTTGTGACTCTACAAGGCTCTATATATCTGTCCCTCTTCTATTTTTACATCCCCTCTTTTCTCTACCTGCTCTCATTTATCTTTCACTCCCCCTCTTTCCCTGTCCCACTCCCTTCCTCTCTGTTTCTCTGCCTTTGTATTTCTCCTTTCTGTGTCAACCCCATTCCTGTTTCCATCACCTAACTCTCTCCTTCTCTTCAGTATGCCCTCTTTTCTCTTATTGAGTCATTTTGTCCTCACTGTCTTTTGTAATGGGCGGACAAAAACAAAAGCATTACAGTTGTTGTTGCTTCCTCATTGTCGTTTGCTGTTGTCAACAGCAAACTAGTGGATGTTACAGCCATTATTGTCTATGACAGAGATTTCATGTTTGCACTCCACAGGTTCCTATCACACTGGTCGATAAGACAGAAGTAAATTCAAATGTCTCATATGAGAAAGTGAAGAAAGAGAAGCTTCCTGCTGTCAATGGCCAGTCTATCTCTGCAGGAAACAAACCCTGCTCGCCAATAACAGATCAGACAGCTTCAACTACTCCTCCCACCACATTCATCCAAGTCCCAGCTCCATCGGAAACCAGGAATAAAGGGAATACCTCCAAGAAACATAATGGCTTGGTTAAGACAACAAAACAAAAAGGACTATTTATTGGGAAAGGCTCCACCGACATCCTTGGCACTTCCACCTCATCGAAAAGCAAGATTGGAAAACACAGCAGTTCCTCCTCTGTTTCCTCCATGGACTCCTTGACAAGACCTCTAGCCTCCACCAGCTCCCATAAAGAACTCCGAACTCAGAGTAGGTCAGACTCTCTTTCCTCTTTTTCAGTCACCCCTAAACCGCAGTCCTCCCCCACTGTGGTGCTCTCCTCAGCCCAATCTCAAGATCAGAGTCCCATTCTACAGCCCTCACTAGAGAAAAAGAGAGACAAAGAGAGGAAAGCGAAGAAAGAGAAACGGAAAGACAAAAAATCTAAGCCTGATAGATTGGAGGCTGAAAGAGCAAAGAGTGAGAGCAAAAAGGAAGATGGCAAGAAGAAGAAAAAGGAGAAAGGGAAGGATGGGAAATCAAGGCATAGTAAAGAAAAGGATGAAAGACAAGTGGGTGATGATACATGGAGGGATGAGTTAAAGATTGAAAGAGGAAAGGCTGAGAAAAGAGGGATAAGGTTAGCCCAGACAGACAAAGAACAGAGGATAATAAAAGTGGTGAACCAGTTGATAGTGGTAAACTAAATAAAACCTGTAAAGTAGTGGATTCAGCCCGACCAGATGAGATAGACAAGATGGATGACAGTTGCAAGCCAGTTAAAGAAGCTGAGCCAGCAACAGGTGACACCAGTAAATCAAAAGAACAAGATGTCTCAAGACATTCAACTGTGCCTCCCAAGCCACTCCTCTTCTTCCGCTCCTCCCTCTTCGCCCACTCCCTCTGCCCATGCCCCTGTTTCTCCCCCTTCTTCCCCCCAAGAGCAGGACAGCCGTCCGCTCAAGAAACGTAAAGCCAGGCGGCCCAGCTGGACCAAGCTGGTGCACCGGGCTCAGAGGGCGGAAAATCAGGAAGCCCCTTCAGATTTCCAACATAATCCTCAACTAAGTTTCTCCCAGAACCCCAAGACGTCCCTTCCTGCCAAGGCCACTATTCAGCAGACTGATGAGTCACACCCATCTCCCTCTGGCTCCTTTACCAGCAGCTCCTACACTCTCTCTTCTGCAACCACACCTACATCCCCAAAGCCGAGTCACCCCACATTAGACCATAGCCCACCTGTTTCCAGATGCCCCATAACCCCTGCCAGAAAAAGGGGCCGCCCCAAATCCCACAGCTCTAATTTAGATGAACCTCCCCCCTAAACTTTCACCAAATGCTATCCCAACTGAGGTGCCTCTTCTGGGGTGTGACGGAGTTCAGAAAACCCCTGTGCTGGAGCCAAGTCCAAAACTGCAGTGTGCCACTCAGTCTAAATCCAGCCCCAAGAAGCGTGGCCGTCCTCCCAAGCGACCTGTCCCTGAGGACCAGAGTGGAGATGCACTGAATCGTAAATATTTTCCTCCTCCTGAAAAGGGGAACAGGCAGCTAAAGATCAGGAGGCTAATTAATGAGATGAAGAAAAGAAAAAAGAGGAGACTTCACAAAGTAATGCTGTCTGGGTCTGTAGGGAAGGAGGGAAGGGGAGGCCAGGCAGCAGATGGTGAGACCTCTCTGAGATTGTGTAAATCAATAGCGGCTACAACAGTACACACACTCTCAGCCCTGTCCTCCTCTTTTGGGAGTAAGCTGGGCCCTCAGATCAATGTGAGCAAGAGAGGGACCATTTACATGGGCAAGAGGCGAGGACGCAAGCCTAAAGCCCAAACAGCTAACCTAAATTCCAACTCAAAGAATGCCACTCAGTCGTCCCTGTTCATCAATCCCTCTGAAACATCTCTCTTCTCGTCTAACCAACCCCAGCCTCCTCCCTCTCACCCATTTCCCTCGCCATCCCTTACCCACTCCAGTGGGGCCCAGAGCCCTTATAGTGAAGGCAGTCTCACAGAACCAACATCCTCCTTACTTTTTTCTCATCCCTTCTCCCTCCCCTCCCCATCATCCTCCTGCACCTCCCCACGTCCTCCCTCCTCCTCATCCCTCCCTCCTTTTGTGAAGAAGAGTTGTCCATGTCAGGGAAGGCATCACTTCCCCTTTCACCAGTCTTCATGTAAGCTATCCTGTCCCACCCCTCCACTGCATCACACTCCTGGCTCCCCCGGCCACCTGAAAGAGGCCACCCCCTCACCCAGGAGTGAGTCCCACAGTGAGGAGACACTGCCTAGTGATAGTGGGATTGGAACAGATAACAACAGTGTTTCTGAGCGAGCAGAGATGAGGGGAGTTCGAGGCATGCTCAGGTTGGGTCAGGGGTCAGGAGTTATTCTGGGGGGGTCAAAGGCACCCCTCCTCTCTTGTTGACCGTCCCTCTCCTGTCTCTTCACCCCTCTCTCTCAAGCCCAGACACACAAACCCAATCTCCAACTCAACTACTGTGGAGCGGCACAGAGACAGACACAGGCACAGACGAAGGGATTATGACTGTTCCTCCTCCTGTACTTGCTTGTGCCCATGTACCTGCCCAGGACACAACAAGTGCACTCATTCAGACTATTACTCTTGCCTTGGGCAAAATGCACTGAAGAGGCAGAAAAATAAACATAAGAAGAAACAGCTGCACATGCAAGATCCAGAGTTTCTGGCTGAACTAGAAGATCTTGTCGGTCAGTTCAGCGAGGTCCATATTGGACGCCGAAGTTGGGCGAGGACAGGACTGGGACAGGGCTTTGATGGGAGTGGGAATGCTGCTGGAGGAAGGCGTCATCACTCCTCCCATTCTCACCGCTCCAACATCTTTAGGATCAATCTAAATGGCTTCTACTCGCCTCACCCTTCATCTTACTCTGCTAATCCCTCCTTCTCCCCCCCAGCCTTTCTACTCCTGTCAGCCTGTACATTGCAACAGGAAGCCTGACCGCAGGCAATGTGGTTGCCCATCAAAGTTTCAGGAGACCATCGAAAATATGGGATTTTACAGCAGCTATTCCCCAGCCACGACACTTTACCACCACCTCCCCAGCTCCTACCCGCTTCCCTCTCCACACCAGTACGCCACCCATCAGCCCCATCATGCCCACTTCCTTCTCAACCCCGCCAGATTCCACAGGCGGAGGAGCAGGTTGCTGAGGGAGGGAGCTTTAGGAGGAGAGGCTGAGGGAGATCTAGGAGGAGGCAGTGGAGGAGGCCCACACCTTAGCTCAGGGTTCACATCCAGCCTCTCCTGTGGCTGTGGGAGGAGCGAACACAAACACAAACATAAACAACGTCACAGGCACTGCGAACGAGACATAGATGAAGAGGAGGAGTTACACGAGGATGATGAGGAAGATGGAATGGAGAGAGAGAGGTTGGCCAGTTCAAAGTCAAGGTTGGGGTTCATTTTCGGGCAAGGAGAAAAAGGAAGGAAAGGGGAAAGAGGAATAAGGAGTAGGTTGTCTAAAGAATCACCTTGGTTATGTGAGAATGGAAATGATTCCTTCTCCTCAGCTGCTGCTGCCACGTCATCATCTTCATCTTCATCAATGAGGTACAAACACACATCGCTCACCTCACTGGGGCTGGGTTCCTCTCACCTGTCTTCATTTGGAGGAAGTTGGGGCGGCATGGGCAAGAGCTGGACAAAATTTGGGAGCCTGGGAGGGACAGGATTTGGAAATTCAACTCCCATCTGGAGAGGGTTCACTGGGGAGCAACATACAGGCAGACTGATCGCATCAGAGGGAGAGGACGAAGATGGTGAGGACGAGTCTTCCCTGTACAGGACATCCCCATCCCTAACACACACCAACCTGTTCACATCCGCTACCATGGCAACAGGAGAAAGGGGTCTGAGGGCCGGATTGGCCGGTAGAAATACTGGAAGTAGAGACAGGTCATGGAGGAGAGATGAGCCAGCATGGACAGAGAGGAGAGAAGCAGGTGAGGATGCATGAATGGTTTCAATGTGTGAATAAATGGAGCACTGGCATGCCTGTGTTTCTGTATGAGGTCCCGTTAGCATTACATTAGATATTATTTTACTAATTCCACTTGCACAGTATGACAGATAAATTATATATTTGCACAATGTGGAGATGAGATTGTGGCAGCAATAGTTTGCCCAATAAAGTGAAAGCATTGCTTTTTCTCAGGTGTTGTTGAGCCACACATCAAAGCCTGGAGGGTGTATAAGAGGAAATCAGACTCTGTTCTTTTTTCAGACTCCCCCCCCACACACACACACACACACCTCCACCACCCCACCACCCCCCAGCACAACAGTGTGTGAGTGTGTGTGTGTGTGTGTGTGTGTGTGTGTGTGTGTGTGTGTGTGTGTGCAACCACTCAGCAACCACTCTGTTGGAATGTTTAAAGTGTTGGAACAGGAAGGCAGCATCTTGATGGGAATCTTCCAGAAAATCTTTGAAATCTTCCTTGCCTGCAGCGAACCGCACACTGTTGCAGCCTGGGACTACCCACTGAAGACAGTCATTAGTTAACCACCAGATTGGCTATTTAAAGCCTACTTCTTACTGCTGGCCAGCAGGGCCTATTTGACTTGGAAAAATCCAATAAGGAAAGAGAGGTCACTCTTGTCAGGGACTGTGGAAAATGAACAAAAAGATAGATGACCTCAGGAGTGATTGATGAAGGAATAGCACGGAGGTCAGAATGGGGGCAAAAACTGCTTGTGAGGGGAAAATGTTGTTTTTAAAAGAAGTGGAATACATCTGACATCAGTTCATCATCTAACTAAACACCCATGTGGTTAGAAGTGCAGCACGCTAGCATGGGCACACTCACACATTTATTTTCTCTTTCTTTGTCTGCTACGCCTTTTGCAATGGTATTCCACATTAAGTGAATGTGCAAAAACTATTTGTCTGCAAGAGTGCATGCGTGTGGATGTTCATATTAGAAAGCATGCATTCCTCAGTGTTCATTCTTGTGTTTTTTTTTTGCTGTGAATGTGTGTACATAAATCACTTCTTAATTCATTTCCAAGAAGTGAACTGGTCAGAGGAAATGTTGTGACTCACATAATCTGTGTCCCATCCGCATGACTCAACCTAGATTGGCCTCACCTCACACCTCCTGCTGGCTCAATCACTGATCCACATCTGTCTCATTTCCTCTCTGACACTTACATCCCTCCTGCCTCCCTCTGCCTCACCCCCCCCCCTTTCCATTTCAATGACTGCAGGTTTACAAGGTGACTCAAGAAGCCGGGGGCAGCAGAAAAGTGTGCCAACGCCAGACAGTATTGCAGGAAAAAACAAAAGGCGGCCAGGACGGCCTAGGAAGCACCCACTGCCCTCTACTGTATCCTCCCCCACGCACTCATCTGCAGCTCCCTCCATGTCATCACCTGACCTCTTGCCAGGACACAACAGAGATGGGAGAGAAGTGGGAGTTAGAAAAGAAGAAAGAGGACCAGAGAGAGATAGACGGGGCGACATGGTGCAGCAGGTGACAGAGCTGGAGCTGCAGGCCAGGAGAAAGAGAGGACGGAAGAGAAAACATGATGACTCTCTGTGTCATCAGAGGTAAACACTCACAACTGTATTATAAAGTACCGGAGGTGGTTGACTTGAAAATTCAATACAACCACTCACTACTGCTATATTAACCCACTGTTTTCAGCACTGTGTGCTAAACCAGTGCCTTTTCTCTCTTTCTCTTTTTCCTATCTATCATTCTATCTCTCTCTCTTCATGCTTTCCTTTTAGTGTCGCTGAGGATAAACCCGAGTGTGACACACCCTCCGAATGTTTTAGCCAATCAGATGTCGTGCAGGCTCCATCTCAACCAGTAACTATCCAAAGAGATGAGAGAGCAGATGGGCCTCCCAGGAAGAAGTTTCTGAGGGCGGGTCTTTACTCTGATGATTACAAAACTGCAGAGTGAGTGGACTGAATTCATAAACAAACTTTTGTAGCAAAAAATAATGTTTTAACAAAAATGTATGTATTTAATGTGTCTCTTTTCTAGCCCGCCCTCCCAAGCCCAGCAGTTGTGCAGAGAGAGTATGGAATACACTCCGGGGGAGAATGGATATAGCCTTTTACCTGCTCCCATACATGTCGGTGAGTATTTAAGTAAATGCAAACACTGCTGTAGTTTGTCGTAGCTGTGATAGCTCACCTAAACTGCCTTTGTTTCCTCCAGGGAAGTACCTTAGGCTGAAGCGGATTAATTTCCAGTTACCTTATGATGTTATGTGGCTGTGGCAGAACAATCAGGTACAGTAGAGCCCCATAACACGGAATCAGGGAGTTAGACGGTCAAGCTCAAGCATCATTGGAGATAAAAGATTGTTACAAGAAGATTTGTGGAGTGTCATGAATCTACATGTAATTCTCATTTTGTGTTGTCACAGCTTCAAAGGCAGCCTGCTGTCCCACTGAAGAGGAAGCGCCGCTACTGTGAGTTGGCAGTGTTGAAGGTGTTATCTTCAGGTTTAGTTGATGGATCAGATTGATGCTGTCATACAGAGTCTTAATTGGTTTCTTTCTGTGTCACTCAGGCCGGCTGAAGGAGAGGACTGGATCTTTTCAACAAACGGTCAGTTCATGTGGCTTCAGGTTGTTTCATTCCTGTGAAGAATGCAGCTTTAATAAGTGTGAAAACTTACACATATCCCTCCTTTTTTTACAGGAGGAGTGCTCTAGTGACATTACCAGCTTGTTTCCTCACCTCGACATGGAGCCTTTAACCAGCAGCGAGAGGTATGGAAAGAAATCAGCGATTCACATGTCTAGATAAACTACTTGGTGCGTTGTTGCTGATCTAATGTCAGGGAGCTAATGTTTCTCCCTGTTTGCCGCGGCAGGAGCTTTGTCATGAAACACCACGTATTCCTCGTGAGGAACTGGGAGCTTGTGAGAGACAGACAGATCCAACTGAGGATAGAGAAGGAGAGGGAGAGAGACGCAGAGGGAGAGGAAAGCGACTCACAACGTCTGTCCTGTGATGGAGCCAATAGGGACGACGGCCACATCAAGTCAGGTCCATGAAGCAAGTGTGTGTGTTAGTTTTTGTTTCTGTAGGTGTTTGTGTATGCATACGTGTATGTGGTTGAACTCTATACATTTTCATTTCAACATCTGTATAGATTTCTTCTGGTGTCCTGTGTTGTCTTTTACTTTATGTGTGCATGTCTGTATGTGTGTGTGTGTGTGTGTGGTGTGCTTACAGCCTGTTGTCCTCATATTTGGCTTGTCTCTCCATATCATACTCAGCAGCACTAAGTGGTTTTCCAACCACAGAATTTCAGCCTGCTGAAATATTCCCCAATTTTTGTCATCCAACTCTGGTGTCCAAAAACCCAGCAGACATCAACTTTCCCCATTAGCGGTAAAACCACACCGTTTCCATCAAATACTCCCTGGCTGATTGCAGATAGGAATCAAGGGGAAATAAGCATTATTACAGATATAAAGTATCTGTAAAACAAATTACGTCATTCTCTCCTGCCATGCCTTTACTTACGTACAGAATACTGTTTGACTTCTGACCCTCAGATCAGCAAGTGGGGGTGGAGGTGACGGTTATCAGCAGTGACCTCCACCATCAGAGTCAGGATACCTCTAGCTCACTCACTGCCAGCCTCTGTGTGAGTAAAGCACTACCCACATACAAAAACAAATATCTTTTAAGAATGCAATTTTTTATAAGGATAAAAAAAGTCTGATTTTGACATTAGTTGTGCATAATTGTTCACTAAAGCCTACCAAAACCAAGAACAGAGTACAGGAAGAGGGAGAGGGAAAAAAACGAGGGGAAGAAGAGTTCTGCAGCAGAGAACAGAGGAGGAAACGGCTAAATGATTTACTTTTGACCCTGCAGCAGCAATAAGCTAAGAGAGAGAGGTAAGAAAAGCATCACATATAGAAACAGAAGGGACTCTGAAAGGTATATGCATTGTCTTGTTGATATTATCTTGCCTTTTCGTAGGTGGGACCACTCTGAGAAAGGGACCAGGCCCACCACTGGACAGATGGACATGAACTGACGTAACAACACTACTATTATCAGTAGTAGTGCTACGGAGAACGAGCGAGAAAAAAGGAGAAGAGAGATGGAAAATTATAAAGGCTGAAAAATGCAAGAGAGACATCTCACACACTGACAGATGAGTGTTGTGAACCTATGGCTCTGAAGGGCATCACACCAAGGATGAAACCATGGCAACACATTTTGTCCAAGCGGCAAGGGATGAGATAAATTGAGATAGACTGTCCCGGATGAAAGAAAGAAGAGAAAAAGACCAGCTGATATGAATTTGCACTAGTGCTGGATGATCAAGCACACTAAAGACTGTATGTACGTATGCTGAGTGGAGACACACACACACACACACACACACACACACACACACACACACCTTGATTGCTCTTACTTTGGCACCTTAAGCAAACTTGGAAAGACAGACATTGTTGGGAGGCTGAAAGTGGACATATACAGTATGGTACTCAGCATTTCGGCTCTGAAGTTTCCAAGAGACGAGAAGCTCAGGAGCTGCCCGGGGGAACAAAAATGTATCCTGGGCCCTAAGTAGGTCAAAATTGAACCCTAATTTACTCGTTAAGCTTCAAAGTCACATTGCACCTTTGGGAAATGACACAAGGAGAAGTGAACCAGTTGAAAGCTGTTGAGACAGTGGTTGGGTTTTTCTTCACTTTACCAAGAGTATCTGCTATGTACCAGTGAATAGGCAGGAGAGGGGGTGGGCTTGGTGATTGGAATTTTGGCATCGCTGCAAGAGAATTTGTAATGAGGTTTAAGAAAGAAGTTATTTTTGGAGAAAAAAAAGACAGCTTGGGCAATGTCTGCAAAAAAGATGGACAAAATATATTCATGATAGGAATGTTTATTGTTGACTATTTTCAGTATTGCTTCCTGGGTAAGGGATAGAGAGGGGTTAAAAGTCTTTTGTTTACTTCAGACTGCCTTTGGGAATGTTTTTGCTTCATAGCATTGACAATCAGAATGTCCTGGGGGGGAGGGGGGGAGAAATCTAAAATTGATTTGCCCCAAATGCTCCGTAGAAGTGCCATGTTGTCTTGTGTACGTACCTAAGCAAACTCATGCAGTCTTTAAAAGCAATATCTCCTCTGATAAGGACTATATATGGACTTTCTTTGTTAGTTTTTTTTGTGAATATTTGAGGACTGGAGGTAAATTTTCTGTACAGTTGCATAGTCAATTGTTCTCATTTTAGGAGCATTGGATTAATCCACTTAGTGGAAGTAACCATAGGCGTTTAGTTTCATGTGAATGTACGTAGAGAGAGACCTGTTTTCCTCTTATCAGCAGTAGCGTGTAAAATGAGTATTATACATTACAATACTATTGGGATAACACATACAACTTAATAATCAAATCTTTCATTTTACTAACATGTTTTAAACAGATTATACAGCTGACCAATATATCAGTCATTTGTTCTTAAAATTGACCATGATTGTTTGAGTTTTTTGTAGGATTACATAATTACAAACTTTTTTTAGCTGAGTGTTTTGTTTTTATTTTTATTGGTCAGACAATCAGTGACAGTGAATTAGTTTCTTCAGTGTTAAATTCCTGCTCTCTCTCAGTAGTGTGGCTTTTAATAACAAGCCAAGAAAGTGCAATTTCTTTGACTGTTTACATTCTGTATGTATATTTTTCCTCTTTCCTTTTTAACTAAGAGCACTACATTATTGCCAGTGGATGATTAACTTTATAGCAAAGGTCCACATAAAGAGTTATTTATCTAGTTTGCATGACATGTAACCTTTGCCTGTTGCCTCTAATAATGTGCATCTGAAAAAAACATCAAAAACAGTTAAATAAATCAATGCCATAGAATGTCAGCTCAGACTTTTTTGCCTATATAACCATAATAATAAAAGCATTTTATGTCTACTAATACTAAACTCTGCAGATTCTTGGTGTCTTGCGTCTCAGTTACAAGGCCTTCTTCTTACTGTGTGTGTGTGTGTGTGTTTTGGGAGGTTACTGCAGTGATTTTAATCAGCTTGAGCTAACAACAGTGCTATCTAGTGGTGTTGTATTGTATATATTGCACTGTGTTGTCCTCCATAATGACCTACAATGGAGGACGCTATCAAAGGAACACAGTAACAAGATGGGGGAGGGCTGCAGCTCACTCCGGGCATCGGGCATTTATTCTCCTCTTTCTTCCCTTCACAACATCTGAGGGCATCCTGGGATCTTTTGATCTGAACAAAGAAGTAATCAAATAATAACACAATAAGTCCCTTTTAAGTTTGTGAAGGCGATTTCTCAGTATTTAACAGTCTTCACTTCCTTTGCAATCTGACACATGTAGGTAGTTTCCTGTCGCATTTCAGCTACATATACAGGACATGCTCTTTGTTTTCTGAGTGAGGTATCACCTACATTTTTTCATGAGGCTTAACATGATTAATAAGGCTTTTAACAGGAATTCAAGTTCGAAGTTATGAATCAAACAGCTGCCCAAGTTTGGTTTATACTAATCATTTTATTTGGTGTATTTACAAACAAGCACATGCAGGAGGAGGGCAGTGACTGACACTAGAGGGGCACTGAACTATATTCAATAGTAGGACACAGGGATGTCTACAGGCTACATGACACCGGAGAGAGAAAGAGGAGAGGGAGGTACAGATCTCATTTGTGTGTACACACACACACACACACACACACACACACACACACACACACACACACACACACAAGTGAAAGTGCAGGATGTGCAGACACACCGATGTGCTCACACTCATCTCTGCTTCCACCGACACATATACGCTGCCACGCACACACACACACACACACACACACACACACACCAGATAGATATAGAGACACTTGATGGGTCAGATAAAGCTATTCCTTTCAGAAACCTCAAGATAAATAAATAGTACACATCCAATAAATGAACAGCTTTCGAACAAATGCATTTAGACCAGAATATCACAACTGAACAAAGTGTCTGATGTTTTACCTTTATCTATACATTATTTCTTGAAAACACTTACAGGTATTATCCATTTTATGGCATTTTATTGTGATCATAAGTTAGAAGTTATGACCACTAGTTCAACTTAATGCTACTGGACAGTTGCCATAGTGTCAGAACTGAGCTTTCCCTGATTGATAATAGCAATGAAACATTCCTGCTGAATTAAATGGAGGTCCTTTAGAGTCAGCCTTTCCTGACCAGTTAAAATCTGTTTTATGTTAACTATTATAAGATTTTGTTGTAGACTTTATGTGTCAACATCAAAGCAAAACCATGACTTTAAAACAAAAAAAAGGCTTTCAGTTGTACATTTAACCATAATGCATAGTCACCAATACAGAATCTAGAGAATAACTAATAACTATACAACATAAAGCAATGGGTTTTCAACACTAGAATCAACATATCACTTCCACCACTACCACTTCTACTACCACTGTCATTAATATCACTTATTATTATGAGCAAAAATGGCGGGAAGGGTAAGGATAAATACAAAAACTGAGGTATGAGGTGAAGACCCACAGACTTTACAGTAGCTTTATGAATTACATACATCTGGGGTTTTCTCACTTCATTAAGTTTAAGGTCAGATAGTGTTGAACAAGAGCTGAGGATAGTTTTGTGAGGTGTTTACTCTGACACATGTTGCCCTGTGAGGTTTTGGACGAGTTGAGAGATAAACTACAGATTGCTGTTGTCCGGTATTATCTTCTATAACTGTGTGGGATATGGATAGTTAGATATTTTCTGGCATTCATTCAAAGCACTCATGGCACATTACAATGCATACAGTGTTTAAGGTAGGAGGCTAAATCTAATATTTCTACGAATATGTTGTCAAGACAAAAGCAATACATGAAGCACACGGAGGGAAGATACTGGATTCCATACTTTAAAAAACACATCTTTTTTGTTACATGGATGACAACCACTTAATGAGTGTGAAAGGTTGCAGATGTAAAGAATTTTGAATCATCCACTTCCCCAATGTAGCTGCTTGTGTTTTGCTATCTGCTTTCTCTTGTTCTATCTTTCTACCTATCTTGGTAATATCAATCTCAATATATATACCTATATATATATATATATATATATATATTTTTTTTTTATGTATATTTATACAGTCAATTATACTAGCAGAAACATGTCAAACACACATGAACTAGGCAGAGGCGAGAGATCAATAGAGATGAAAGGTCAATAGAACACAGATCTACACAGCTACAATTCACTACATTACTACGCAGTATGCAACAGGAGCAACGGCGCACTACTCTCACATGCTTTCTCCATTCGACAACCTGTGTGCCGCGACTCTCTACGGCTGATGGCTAGAGAAATCAACGTGGCTACTACCAGGCTGTCGACTGTCACCCCCTAAAGACATACAACCGCTGATCTGAAAGCTCTTGAATCTACAAGTTGCTGTTTGCACAGAATTTCCCCTGTGATCATTTTCAGATCAGTGGCTGATAAGGATGGCAGAAATTGAGAAAAGGGCACTTTAAAGGGATACTTCACTACAAGATATAAGGTCTTCCAGTATGAAATGTTCTAAATTTGACTTGAGTCATCATTTCACACCATCTGCTGCATTCCTGCTGCTAACATCCATTAGTTTAATGCTACCAAACTGGATGGGGAAAAAAACGCCCACATGTTCATAAAGGGAGAGGGCTGCAGACTGCTCCTGATGAACGTAAAGCAGAACAGATGGTGTTATGCGCCCAACTCAAACTCAAACCAAGCAAGCGTGAAATATCCCTTTCAGAGTAGTGCAGCCACACCATAACCTCTCAACACTCACCTAAAATATATATATATTTTTTATTTTATTTAGTATATATTGATTGAGTGCAGCAGTTATGGTGCAAAAGTCACATGATGAGGGAGGTGTAGCCAATAGGTACCAGCCCCTCCTTGTCTCCCTGACGACAGCGAATCCAGTCCTGATCGACTCCTCCTAACACCACCAGTTCCTCCCCTTTGCAGAAGCTGAGCTCTGAACCGGTTCCAGAGTGGTCACACAGCGTTCGTATTGACCTGAAGACAGACAGCAGAGATCTTCTCAGCCAAAATGGTTTACATATAAGTACACCAACCAACCACAAACAATAACGTCATCCTCAACATACGATGTAGCCAAATCCTGGATGAGTCACAATGCAGGATTGCTTGTGAGTCATCAATTATATTTTTCAAAAGGCAAAAAAGATAGCCAGAGCATTTCTGGTGTCTGCTACACTCACTGGTGAAGTAAAGTCACTTTAAAAAGGAAAAATGCGCCACAACTTGCCCTGAGGAAGGCAAGGTGGTTGCGTAAGTGTTTTTTATGCCACACCCTAGCCTTTAAATTATAGTCTCTATAGTTTGACATTTTCACACTAAAGTATTGCAATATTTTTTAAATGCCTGGCCAAAATGTGATTTTACTCTAAATGTATTTAAATTACAAATTTAAATGTAAATTAGTTGTATTAATACAGACACGGAGGATGCGATCTCCCAAATCTAGGAATTAATTGGTGAGGTAAATCCCCCAATCATGGACATTTCAAAGGATGAGGTAATTTTTAAATCTTGTAAAAAGAAAAAGGGTTAGATAACGAATCGCAGATTTAACTATCAATCTCAGCCAACACAACGCATAAATCCACCCTCTATAACCATCACTGTCACTGTACTGTTGTACCTGAGTGGTCTGGGTTTGTCCTTCATCTCCAGTGTGTCAATCTCTTTCTCTGTTTCTGGCTCACTTTCTTTCTGGGGCTCTGGGGCCCTCCTTATAATCGGGGTGGAGTTGCTGCTCACCATTCGGGTCAGTGCAGTGACCCCAGGAGCCAGCCACTGAGAAGGACGCCTGCAGAGATTGACACAAGGAGAACGAGAGGAGTGGGTAGACAGAGAGAGAGAGGGAGTGTGGGGCAGGAGGGCAGAGAGGAAACACAGAAAGTTACCATTCATGCAGAAAACTATTTCAAGTGCAACAGTGACTTTAGAGTTTCTTAAAGTCACTACAGTGGTTAAACTCACTTTTTCATTACTTTCTCTCTTGCTTAATATATACTCAGTTAGGTGTTCAATTCATGGTCTAACCTGGTTAGGGGTGTGTGACCTGGAGGGCTGTTGAGGCTTTTAGAGGCCCCAAAGAGCCGCAGCCCCAGACCCCAGGGAACCTGAGCACCACTGCTGACCGGAGTGAAGTCACTCCCTGCTTGGGCCCGGAGGTCCGGCAGATCTGTCTTCATCTCCTCCTTTTTCAGGCTCAGCTCAGACAGGTTCTGGCTCAGTCTGCCTCCCCAACGCATCACAGCACCCCATCCCTGTTGGATCACCTGTGATTCAAACAAATGTCAGCCCTGCATGATCACACAAAACACATTTATATACAAACACTGAGCAGCCACAATAAAATCAGTACCTGTCCTGCCATCAGTGCAAGGCTGTCTTCCTCAACATTAGGAAGAGTTAAGTCTCCAATTTCCTTCTCTTGCACCCACAACAGCTGAGGACTTGTCTGCCCAATAGTGACCGGAGCCTTTATGGGTGCAGTACCGCTATGTGTTGACTCCCCTGGTCCTCCATTCTTTGGATGACTCAATGGTGAGGATATTTTGGTTGCCCGATGTTCTGGGCTTCCAAAGTCTACTTCTGAGAGGCTTTCAATATATCTACAGTCTGTGGTTTTGGATTGGGAACCCTCTGTTGAACACTGGAATCCAGCGTCCTGACAAGGTGGGCTGGGGATCTCTGGACTAGGACTGTCCTGCTCTAAATGGTGGTGCTGGAAGAGCAGGTCAAGGTTGAAGGTCAGCAGGCTGAGAGGCTGCAACACAAGGAGCAGCTCCTCAAACAGAGGCTGGCAGGCGCTTAGCGAAAGACGCATGTAGGAGTTGGGGTGGTAATATGTCTCCAGCACATCTGAGAGGAAGAAAGATCACTGTTAGGCACATGCATGCCCACAACAACGACATGGGAGTAATGATGGAAACTTACCACTACAAGACTGAAGGTGAGACAGCCAGACATCAAGAAGCTTGGTACTAGAAGAAAAAAACAGAGAAGAGGACAATTGATAATACAAAGAGGACATGGGCAGGGAAATCAAAGAATAAATTATAATATGTAACTACTGATTTGAGCACTTTTCATGCCCCCAGTGGAGACCAGAGAGGATTAGCAGCCAGTACTCACTTCAGTAGGCCAAGGAGGAACGCGTTGAATCTGTGTTTGCTCTGCCTGAGCTGAGGCAGCTCTCCAACACGAACTTGTAGGTTGAACAATGCTTGAGTTTTAGGACCTTGAAAAGTGGGTTGAAAGGAAGAGGAGAAGATAGGGGGAGGGAGGGAGAGAGAGAAAGGGATCAACAGAGAAACTTACAAAGATGAGTGAAAAATTGCAGAGAAACTTGGCACTCATCAGACAATCGATATCTGCATCCTGTTGTTCACTTAATTCAGCATTTTAGACACTAAAATCCAAAAATTGACTAATGTGTGTGGAAAGATAAGAGGCAGACAAAGTCCAGGGCTTATCATTATCAACTAGGGAAAAAACAATTAATATGAAATCCATAATATCCAAATCTATAAATGCTAATTTCCTACAATTCTTGATTCTTGTACTACCTGGCCTGGTTGAGGCCTGAACCAGACCCCAGGCGGAATTTGGCCTTCTGCCTGCAATCAGGTCACTCTGGTGAGGTTTCAAGCCATCGGTCAGCAAGCTGTGCAGGGCAGGGCAGAGACACTGCAGCACCAGACGGCCCAGAGATGGATTTATAGTGCTGTCTCCTGATAAGGCCTGAGGACGGGAGAGGAGAGGAAGGGTGAGGAAGAAGATGTGCAGTGATAGGGAGAGACAGGAGAATAAAACAGAAAGAATGAATCAAGAGAGAAGGAGGAAAGGAAAACGGGACACATAAATTGAGGTTAGAGAGAAACAGGAGATGATAAGGGTCAATATAATGGGATGAGACATGATTTGGGGGGTTGGAGTTAGTTTACAAATAAGTTTTTAAGACTACCAGATTGGGTTATCCAAAGATATTCTAGTACCTTGTTAACTGAGAGACACTGAGGAGAAACGGAACAAAATATGTAGAGTCAGAACAAGAAGGAAGGGAGGGAAAGCATTTTCAAAGATAAACAACTTGTGTTATTTAAAAATCACACTGGTGATGTAAAATTCAGCATTGACTGACCTTCTGAACTACAGTCCGAGAAGAGCTGAACTGGGCCAAGATGGCTTCCACTGCCACACTGACCGCACTGACCAGAGCTGGAGGGAAGAACAAGGGTCTACAGTTCAACTCCAAGAGCTATACATGGACATCAGCAGCAAATGTATACAGCTGGTAAACAGGTAAACACACACAGGTTGGATGCACACCTTTTTTTTCCTGCAGGCACAGAGAGGACAGGCCCAGACCTCTCATTGGATGCTTCACATCTTCGCCCATCCAGGATATCTCGGTCCTCTGTACAGAGCCAGCGAAAGAGACACTGCGAACAGCTGACAGCGACAGCAAAAGAGCAATTACTTACTATAATTTGTATAAGAAAATACAAATTCAACAGAAGCTAAATGAATCACCACAGACAGACTTTCAAACTAAAATATTAGTGGTATTAGTCAGAGATGAAAATCCTTGGACTAGGCAGATAGAAGCAGATGGTATGACTTGTGAGGACATCCTGTAAATATTGGTTTACTGCGCTGAGCTTTCAACTGGATCTGTGAAGACAACTGTCTGTCTGCATCAGGAATAAACAGGATCCCATGCATTAATCATGACTCACACTCAAACACACTCATACATACTTCATATAAGCATACATTGGAGAAACTGCAGAGTTCAGGCTGTTGTATAAGCTACCACATCAGTCAGGTCAGATACAATTCCACACATGTGCAAAGGGCAGGTGTTGTGTACATTGTGATGGTCATATAAAATGATTTATAAAGGATTTATATAAACCAGTTATATGAATACAGACATTCATATTATGACACTAAATGTACACACAGACAAATATAAAAAGGGTTAAATAAAAAAAATATATTATTTACATTTTACATCATCGACAAGATACTTGAATGTGCATATGAAATGCATGTCCATTTCAACACACCGTGCAAACAAAACAACATGTAGACCACCCAGACAACACCGACACAAAGACAGACAGGCAGACAGCGGAAGACAAAGAGAAAGAGAGTGATCAGAGTGACTTGAGACACCCTCTGACAGGAACAGCTGTCACCTCTCTGAAGCCCCTTTGCACATTTGAAAGGACAGTGTAGATAAGATGTATCAGATGACTTGCAGGGAGCAGCCAGCTGATACATTAAACAGCTACAGTTACACAGTTCTTCCAAATCTGCAAATCCCGGCTGGTCAAAAAAGTGACAAAAGTGTGAGGGCCACTATATCCAGGACAGAGAACAAAAACAGAAACAGACAGTAAGAAAGAAAGGCAGACAGACGTGCAAGCAAGATGTCAGACAAAAAGAGAGAGTGTAAGATGTAGGAAGAGAGAGAGAGAGAAATCTTACTCGCCACGCTTGACTGCAGTGGAGCCTGGTAGAGTTTTGGGGGTAAGGGGGGTGCCCTGGGCGGTATAGGAGGGTAGAGGTTTGGATAGTAGAGGGGAGCAGCAAGGGCAGGCAAGGTGTGAGAGCGGGGGAAAAGCGGGGAACTGAGGTCAAAACCTGCTGTGCCTGGAGGGGGCACTCCGGAGCGCTGGGGAGGGGAGAGGGCTCCAATAGGGGAGAGGCGAGGAGGGGCACCCCTGTGCATAGGGCAGTTTTTAGGGTGGTACAGGTAATATGTGGGGAGAGGAGGAAGCTCTTTGGATGCTCTTTTGTTGCTGTTGTTGTCTGTGTGCGAGTGTGTGCGCTTTTCTGAATACAGCGAATCCATAGCACTGACACTGTTTGAATACGTCATCATGACATCAATGTTCTTATATGGGGTGGTACAACCTGGAGCCACTGGTGTGTCTGACTTTGTGTGCGTGTCTGAGTCACTGTAATATAGAGAGTCAAAATTACAAATAGAGTCAGACGCAAAGTCCTTGTGTGTGTTACAAGTGATATTCCCATAATCACGAGGAGGGTCTACACCAAAATCATCCAGGGATTCCTTGTTATAGCCAGAGCTTATATTAGAGCTTGAATCCTCTCTGTGGATACAAGCTGAGCTAGCAGCAGGGGCCCACTCTGTGTTACAGTGTTTATCTGTGGCCTCTCTGCCTACATGGCTGTTGGGTCTGGGATCCGCAAAGGGCAGGGAGTTACAGTAGCCTGGGTGATAGGCAGGGAGGGCAGTGTGGAGGAAGTAGGGTTGGGAGGACTGGGCGAGGGACAGTGGGGGGGAGGAAACTGCTTATTGGAAAGGGTAAAAAGGCCAAAAATTGTAAGGTGCAGGAGTCAGGATGACAAGGGCAGGCACACAAGCAAAGCAATATGAGGGAGCAAAGCGGAGCCATGGACAAACAATGGAAACAACAGAATGGGATGTATAGGTGAGAAAAACAAGGAAGATTAAAGTAAAAAAAATGTGGCAGAAAAATGGGAAGGAGAGAGAGTTGCAGAAAATGTTAGTGTCTGTTGAGAGAAAAATGCATTCATGAGTGTATTCCAGCAGAAATTGTCATCATGTAACATCATGTAATAATGCAGTATTTAAACAAATTAAACAGTTGATTGACAGTTACACATTGACAGTGTATGAAAGTCAATGGAGTTGAATTAAGAGCAATGAGAACAGTCTTTCATTTAGGACGTTTTGGCACAACAGTAAAATGATACAGTGGCCATGAAAGAATAACTGTTGAGCAATCTTACAGCTGCACAGTAGAAATAATCAATCTATCAATCAGCCGCTCATTCACCAACGACGCAATAATTAAAATGTCACCATGAATCACAATGCTTCGTCATATTTCAATGTGGGTTTTCATTACGGCATCTGGTTTCAGTTTCATTTTACACTTACATTGAGATTCATGAATATTAAGTATAATACAGCAGTGTTTTGAACTTTACTGCAGTGCCTGCCTTCATCACCTCTGGATCACTGTCTCTCTCCCTCTTCCTTTTGTTTTGTACCTCTCTCAAGCTTCTTTCCACCACCACCCTTCCCCTCCCCTGTCCTCTCCAGCAGATAAGCATACAGTGTAATGCTGAGTCAGTCAGACAGCAGAGTTCTGTCTGTTACTGCTCAATCACCATATCTGTCTATTTAAAGATTTAGAGACAATTTTCATTACACTCAATCACCTGTGGAAGACTGCAAAGCTGTGGGCTACACAATGAGCTGAAAAGCAACCATACCTTTGTTAGACTTGAGCTGGCTTTGAACTAACACATGTTACTTCCTATTTTTCTGACACTAACTCTCAGCAATTGGTCCATGTACTAAGATCCACCCCTTGGGCTCTTAAAGGTGTACACACCTATTTCTGGCTTGTTGCAGTGGTTTTGGGGGAAACTCATGCAGCATACAACTCATTAGTAATTTAGCTAATTTTATATTAAAGCAAATTATTAAAATTATTAAATAATGCCATAGTAATTATACATTTAGTGAAAAAAGTTTTACTATTGAAATTAAAGTTAAACACCCTACTGACTAATCCTTAGTGCCTATGTAGCCTACTGCAGCACTATATGAGCTAAGTAACTTGATCTTAGCTATCTGTGCCACTCTAGGGAGCAAGGATAAGGAGCGAAGATAGCAAGAGACAGCGAGAGAAAAACATATAAACATCCCAAGATTGGATTTAAAACCAGTAAAGAGACAGAGAAAGAGAAGCAGAAAAATATTTTAGGTCACACAGAAAAAAAGAAAAGTGAAGTTAAAGGTAGAAAGAAGGAAGAGAAAGAAAGAGAAAGCTCAATGGACACTCCATTATGCCCCGCATGGTCTAAAGAGTGGATGAATAATTGAATAAGGCAGTGATGACATCACATTTTGATAACTAGTGCAGGAAAGACTGGCTGGAAAGTTTCCAACCTCCTCTTTCTCCTCATATTACCTTCACTCCCCTCACTGTCTTTATCCCTCCATCTCATACTGGTGCTTGTGCTCCCTCTGCAGCTCCCCTGTCTTCCTTGCTTCCCCCAGTCTGCAATCACCCTTGCTTTATCCCTTGTCATCATTTATCCATCATATCACGCATCATAGCTTTCTGTGACTAATGCTTGCTGTCCATCTCTTCACTCTCATTCCATATATAATTTCCACAAATGAGTCAACCCTTGGTTTTCTGCTTCGTCCTGTCAAATTATGTCATTTGTGCTACACTGAGTATCTCCTTCTCTCCATAATTTGCCCATCCCAGTTTTCGTGTCGGCCTAATTACACTGGGTTACTTTGATGTGTTCAGCAGCATCTTTTATTATCATAAGCAGCATCATGATAATGTATACTCACCTGTGGTCCTTGATTCCAAAGTCCTTTCTCCATCGGCTCGTCCTCTCTCCTCCACCTCCACCTTCTTGTCTTCTTTCCCTTCCTTTTCCTCTCTCTTAATTTCTTCACCCTCCCACTCTCTGCCCAAGGTCCACAGGCTGCTGTCGCTGAGAGAGCAGCCAATCTTCTGGGATGGGCACAGCTCCGGCTGTCTACCCTCCTCGTCAGCTCTCTGGAGCATTTCCTTCAGAGCTGCCATTGAGGTGAGGGCTGGTGGCGGCTGCATGAAGAAGGCCTGAGCCTGGGAGGTGTACTCCCATTGGTTGCCGTCTCCACCTGCCATCTCCCTTCTCCACCTCAAGTTGTACAGTATATCTGCATCTGGAGTAATAACTGTTGGGTCAGGGTCTGGATCAGTGATCACCTTTGTTGTGGGGAAGGTGCTCTTGTTGCGGTAACGCATCTCTTTAAAAGTCGTAACCTTTGGAGCTGACCCCGGAGAAGACCCTGACGAACTGACTTTCTTTTGAGTTTCCACGTGAGATCTTCTCATTGCCAGGGGTGGCAGCTGTGGTGCTGCTTCACATTCAGGTGTGAATGCTATGAGCCAATCAAATCGCTCAGGCTGTGCAGAGTTAGCCAGGAGAGTGCTGACTTTGTGGGGTGGAACAGATGGGGGGGATTGGGGGTAAAGGGCGAGGAGGAGGAGGAGGGGGAGGTGAATCTGGTACCACGGCAGGATACCGGAAAGACTCAAAGCTCATATTCTTTGCTTTAGTTTCATGTGTATCGCTACAACCAGTGGTGTAGTAAGGGTCAGAGGTCAGACTGCTGTTCCTTTTCTTTCTTCTTGCCATCTCAGTGAACGAGGTGGTTCTTTGTGTGTTCTTTTTGCATTCTTCAGCTATATCTGCTCTTCGATCTCCATCCAACTTGCTCCTGCTGCTCCATCCTTCTATGGCCATAAACTCTGAGTCACATTCCTTCTCCTCGGCTGTCTCTTTTAGCCTGAACTCATGTAGCTCCCCAGACTTGGACGAGATAACATAATTTCCATCTCCCTCATCCTCTAACCCTCCAACACAATCACCAAGCTCTGGGCTTAGCTTGAGGAGCTCAGCTTGGGTCAATCCAGCAAGCATCAATAGTTTCCTAATCTCTACATCCAGTGCATGGAAGGAGGGGGGAGGAGGCAGTGCAGGTGGTATGGCAGGGGGAGATGACAAGGAGATTGAGATTACTGGCGGAGGAGGCAGAGGTGGGGGGCGTGTGGTAGGAGGAGGAAGGGAAAGGGGGGTCTTTTCCTGTTCGGCTTGAAGAGCAGCAAGCCGCTGTGCCTCCTTCCTGGCAAGGTGACGCTTCCGAGGGGGAGGGATGGGAGGAGTTGGGGTTGGAATAGATGGAGGTGGAGAAGGAGTGGTATAAAGGGTGAGGTAAGGGACCGGTTTAGAGGTGGGGAGAGGAGGAATGGAGGGTGGAGATGGAAGTAGAGGTTTCTCACACCTAAAAGTGGTGAAAGTGGGGGATGAGGAGTTAGGGAGAAAGTAGACAATGTAGGAGACGTGGAGACAGCCATGGAGGTGGTCTCCCTGCTGATATTGATGTAGGTGTGGAGGTCAGAGCTCACGCTGGCATGACGGGCTGGAGGTTTTGGGGGTCTAGGAGGCGGTTCGACAGGAGAAGAGGTTAGGGAATCAGGAGCGAGAGGATCCTCACAGTCTGATGGAGCAGTGAGGTCAACCCCTGCATCGGAAAACTCCTGAGAGTCTCCCATTGCTCCCCTGCCGCTTTTATACAACTTCCAGGGAATATCAATGTTGCCCATTTCATCCATGACATCTGAGAGATCCTGCTCTTCCAGATCTCCAAGATCAAATCCCTTCTCGTGGAGTCTGGCAATGTAGGACAGTTTTACTTCCCTGTTTACCTTCTCCAAGTGATCCAGGTGATCTAGCCGATCCCTCAGAACATCCCAGTGTTGTTCCCCCTCTCCAGATCCCAACGAGCCACTTGGATCACCTGGCTGAAGCGCTCCATTTTTCCAAACTCCCCTACTGATTCTAGAAAGTCAAGCAAACCTAGTTTGGTGACCTCAGAATCACCTTTGACTCCTAAGTAGTCAGGAGAAGGGGAGTCCAGGGCAGAGGGGTAGCCCTCATCTGGGGAGCAAAGGGGGATTGGGGAATGTGATGTCAAGACAAATGGATTGCAGTTAAGAGGAAGGGATGGGGGTGAACGCGCAGTAGGCTTGCATTCAGGGGCTTGTGGGAGTGAGCACTCTTTGGGGGACAGAGTGACGGGAAAATGATCTTGGTCGTGGGAAGAGCAGATGGAGGCAGATTGATCTGCACAGTCAGACTCCAGATCAGAGCAGGAGCTGATGGAAGTGGAGGACGAAGAGGTAGATGAGGAGAGCGAAAACTCCAAGAGGGAGGGGGGACAGTCACAGCACGAGGGGACCAGGGTGTCATCATCATCATCGTCGTCGTCATCATTGTCCGCCTCATCTTCATCATCATCAATATCAATATCCCCACTGCTCTCTTCCTCGTCGTCTTCTTCCTCTACTTTTACAGTTTTCTTGTTGTCCAGATCAGTGCTTGCGTCTGCATTCTTGCCTTCATTTTCCAGACAGGCAGCAGGGTGGGCAGAGGCCTCCAGCTGGGCCTGTGCTTGGGAGGGAGGCTGAGGCTGCTCCTTGGCCCCCTTCCCATCCTGCCTCTGGGGCAAAGGGGCCGGAGGAGGAGGTAGCTGCAGTTGCTGTCTGATAGAGATGGTGTTGTTGTTGTTGTGGTTATGGTTGAACATACTGTTGTTGTCCTGCGGGGAGCGGCCATCGCAGCACAGACACGGGAGGCTTGGCTCGTTGCAGTTTGGGTCAAGAGGAAGAACAGAGGGAAGCGGGGGTGGAGCTGCTGCTGGTGCAATTTTGGTTGCCGCCGATGCACGAGCACTCTTGGGTTTGGGCTTAGCTGATTTGGAGATGGTGGAACCCTGTTTTTGTGAGCCAAACCTGGACTGGCTTACTGGTGCTCGAGGCTGCACCCCACCCTGGTCCTTGTGGGTGCAGGGGGGCCTTTAGTAGCCCGGCGTGGGGAGGAGGACCTGGCGATTGTGTTCATGTTTTTATCCTCCCTCTGGAAACCAGGGCCATGAGACTTTGGTCCAGCTACGGTATTGGTCCGTCTGCTGACGTCAAAGCGCCGGGGCTTTGGAGGCTGAGAGGAGCAGCTAGAGGACTGCATTGTGGAAATGGGACTTTTTAGGATATTCTGATATTTCTGTTGCTATAGAAACAAGTGTTGTAAAAGCAGGACAAATCCAAACTTTGACACGCCGTGACGGTCACATCTTGGCTTGACTCCCAAGATCCTGTAACATCAAAGGAAAGACACAGTGAATAACAAGTATGGGCAGATATTTTGCTCTGCAAAGACCGTTTTCCCTCCACATGTTTTCATATTTCTTTGAAGTTATCATCTGAACTATTCTTTAAAACTCAATTGCTTTTGGGCTTTCTGTTTTATAATTATCACAGTCAAAGTCCTGGGAGGAAGCAGTAGCGAGTGAAAACACACACTGTGCTGTAAAAAAGACACATTATCAAGCATCACCACTTTACCACAACAATTAGTCAATTTATAAATTGACAAAATGATTAAGCAACTACGTAGATAATGTCAAATAGTCACTAGTTCCAGCTCCTCAAATGTGAATATTTGCTTGTTTTCCCAGTCTTTTATGATAGTAAGCTGAATATCTTTTGGTTTTGGACTGATGGTCGGACAAAACAAGACATTTGAAGACATCACCTTGACTTGAAACTGAGATCATAATTTTAAACTTTTTTTCTGACATTGTTGACAAAATCGTAATTGATTAATCAAAAAAATACTTGGCAGCAGGGGTATCGGGCTGGAGGAAAAAAGGGGACAGAGTATCAGGGCCTTCATGTGAGGAGGGCCCAAAAAGATGCTAGAATGAATAGCTGTGGATGCGGGGAGGGGCCCATAGAAAATGCCTTTCTATAGGGCCCAGAATTTTGTGCTATGCCCCTGCTTGGCAGATTGCTAGTTGCAGCCCTTAAATAAAGTTGCATTATTTCTTGAGCAATACAAATTTTTTGGAAACATTAAGATGCCTTGAGATTTGTTCAGTTAAACAAAGCCTTGAAAATTTACATAACAGATGGCTTTCTGCAAGGTGTGTGTCTAACCTTGGGTCCTTGGTTTTCAGATGCTATTCACCTATTCAAATTCTAACACACTCACGCACATATCACATGAACTGATCCCCATAATTGCCAGATAATGCATAGCCTAATAACTGTCACTCATCATCTTTATCATCCATGTTCAGCTTCACTGAACACTGATATTCATGAGTTTACATTAGTCAAGCTGACTCCATCTGTGCCAGTTCATCCTTACAAGATGACAAAAGGCAGTAAGACCTAGATCAACAGAAACAAAACGTTAAAAAATACACTGCACCTAGAGCTATGACTGAACATTTAACTGGAGCATGAAATAATCAGGCAGCAGTTCTGAAGAACACTGAGTCTGCCTTTTTAAAGCCAATCTTCGGAAGGCTATTGCTCCATTATTCCTCCACAGTGCCCCTCACATCTTTGAGGAATATAAATCCCTTTAGTGCTTGCTCACAGTGGGCCTTCGTCGTAATGACCATTAAAGCTAACAAAGTTAACAAATAAAAAAAAAATAAAAAACAGCATATCCTCAGATGTAATTTAAACCGTCCTGTGCACAGTATTTACCCCTGCATATATTGATCCTACAGAGCTGATGGAGACAGGGAGGAGGGGGGTGGGGTACCTCCAACCGCATCGCCCTGAAATACAGGCCCATCCGTTCCTATTATAACTCAAATATTACAAATTATGAAATTCCTGTTAAAGTGTTATGTTAACCGATAATAAAGAATACATTTTACCTACAAGCTACAATAAAAATCACTGTTAATAGCGGAATTGCTTGTCTCTTGATCTACGCAGGCTGCGTGTGGGAATAGGTGGTTTACCCGACTAGACTCTGCAGGTTAATTTGGAGGAAAAAAATATATAGACTACATATTTAGAAACATAATAAATTATAATTCGACTCACGGTCAAATTCAGGTAAAGATGGATGAAGGTCTCCATCTCATCGGGCTCTCACATCCCAGTCCGTGTGAATGTGAATCTCTCTTCGACCGTGACAGGATCAGCATCTGTCTTCTCGCGAGCATCCAACAAACCATCGCTCCTCCAACCAAACCAAACCACACCCCTTACTTGCCTTATCATCAGTGAGTCATTTTCAGCTTCACCTTCAAGGAATTAGTTTTGAGTAAGAGCCTGATTTCCTTTAAATCCTCTTAAATCATCCTAACTAAATAAATGTATGCATTTATTAGTCTGTCTTTAAGGATATTAACATACAACCACCAACTACTGCCTCCAGCCCTGATTACTATTTTACACTGATGTGCCAACTACATTCTTGATACATTTATTAATTTAATTTATACATAGTTAAATCCCATATAATCATCTGTCACAAAATTGTAAAAAAGGCCATTATGTTTACACAGAACCCAATTATTTAATGTACTACCATGTATGACAAAAAAATCATCACACCCTCCCATTTGAAAAGCTAGAAACTGACATTTAGTATTTTTTGCTTGAGAAATGACAATTACAACAATTACACACAGTATATCAAATCGTTTCTGCTCTACAGCCAACACACAAACATGGATGAAATGGTGGGACAAAAAAAAGCTGTTTATACAATATTTATTAAAAGCAATAACATTCAGGCCAGTACAGACTTTATACTTTACTTTTAAAACATATATTCTTACAAAATTATAACTGCTGCGACTATCTGTTTTATCTGTATCTTCATCTTGCCGTGCACTCAGGGCAGACTAATATGAAAACTAAACAAAGTGCGATTCATTTCAGTGTCCTTTTATCCATGGGATTCTTCCGGGAAGAAACAACTGAAGACACTCTACATTATGTACTGGTTTCAATTAATCGGTATTATGGAGCAAAAGAGGCAGGCTGTTTGATGACATTCACAACCAAACAGCCACAAACCAAGTTAAGAAACTGATTTCTATGTGCGGTTGGCAGTGGAGAAATAAAAAGTTGATCTGTGCATCATGATACAAGCCACCTTTACCTCTCACTTGATCCGCTTATAGATTTTGTCGGCGAAGTTGAGGAAGACTGAGTGAGGAAGGTTTTGAGCGTGACAAGCGATTAGTTTCTGTAGCCGCTTATAGCTCTCTTCCTCATATTTGTGGTACAGTTCTGGCATTTGCAGGGTGTTGTACAGTGCTTTGACCTTTTTTACACAGGCATCATCGTGGCGCCCGTAACATCCCTGAGGAGAAGATTAAGATGATGTTATGCTAATGTACTAGCAAGCAGTTTTAGTAGGAAGCCTAAAAAAAGTAGAATCAGAGGCCACCACACACATGGAGGAGTCAAAGGATAATACCCAAAACACATAGTTTCACTGTTCTAACAAATATTATACTCTATTGCTGCAAAGCATTTTTGGTTTCTTTATTGTTGAGTGATGTTTTAGATTGTAGTCTGTATTTGAGCAACAAAATCCCTGCATACATAGTTTGCAGCCAAATTATATTGGTGCATATTTGTAAATGACCAAACGGAAAGGGCTGGCCCACCTCCAGCTCTGCTCGCTGTTCAGGGGTCATGGTTTCCAGGGCCGTCACCACCAGCCAGCTGCATTTGTTATCCTGGATGTCTGTACCAATCTTTCCTGTCACAGCAGGGTCTCCATAACAGTCTAAGTAATCATCCTGCAAATGATAGACATTGGGTGGTTATTAACTCTGTATAGTGTGTAGCATATTATTTAATATGTGAAGTGAAAGTGGGGGGATGTGTAAATGTAATTACCTGTATTTGAAAGAACTCTCCCATCTCCAGTAAGATGTTTTTGGCATTATTGTGTTCCACTTCACTCTCAATTCCTGCCTACAAAAGCAAGGTAAACTAGTTATAAGAAAGAGTTTGACATTACTGTTACTTTCCTTCTGTCATTCGTGTACAATATAAAACAAACTCACAATGTACATTGCAGCTGCCACTGGGAGATAAAAAGAGTAAAAGGCCGTCTTGTATTTCACAATAGCTTTATATCTGAAAGACGAGAAGAGAAATTATTACACCCATTTGCTTTGGTATTAAAACATCATTCCTTTTAAATGTACTTTTCAGATCTATCTTTCCAACCTCTCAATGGTGAATCTGTTGAGGTCAACCTGACCAGGTGGAGCAGTCATAAGGTCCAGAGCTTGGCCAAGCTCGGTCTGGAAAGTTACCTGAAACAAACAAAGATGCACTAGGAGTGTGTGAGAGTGTGTGTGTGTGTGTGTAATTAAAACAGGACGCATTGTACCTCAGTAAATAGCTCCAGCAGGCAAACATAGTAAGGCTGATCCCTGCAATGTCTGCGAAGCAGCCTGTAGATCGACCCTTCTAGGAGAAATGAATCATTGATTGCGTCCAGACCTATGCCATCCTTAAAAACAAACAGACAGGTTTCACTGAGTGTGCCATTAACAGTGGAGAATAAATGATTACTCTCTCTCACACACACACACACACACGATTATATGAAGTTTATATAACCTTTTTGTACCAGCAGGGCTGTCCTCTCCGGGTCACAGATCCATCCATGATATCATCTGCCACCAGGAAAAATGCCTGAAGCTGCAAGCAACATAGACACAGTCGTAACACTTAATGATGAGAGAAAGTAACGCCCCTGCAAAGTGTCATTACTATAGTTAGTCTCTGCTTGTGAACCAAAGTTTTAGCAACACGTTGGGAAGCACATGACAACTTCAGCTTCCTACAAATATATTTACAATATGTACTCCACTACATTTACTTCGTAACTTTAGTGTCTGCTCCCATGTTGATAAGGGTATTAAAAACTTGAAAAATATCATGTTCAAAGTACATTTAGAACAGATAAAAAATGTGTGATTAATGGCGAGTTAACTATGAACAAGCATGCAATTAATTGACAGCCCTAGTATTATTATAGATGGTATTATTTAGAGTAAAAGTTGTAACAGTAAAGTATTTCTACACTGTGGTATTGCTACTTTAAGTAAAATATTTAGGCTTCTACTAATGTTAAAAATGTTATTTCCTTAAAAAGCTAAGAACTGTAGTTTTAGGAGCAAATGGTGGAAAAAAATTGGTGCACTAGTAGTAAGTAAGTATTAAGTTTACAGCGTCAGGATAGTTGATGTGGGATTGATCTAAAACAAACTACAGTTCCCAAATAATGAAAGGCTACACTGGCAATGCTACTTTTGGCCTTTTAATGGGATGTTTTGAGAAAAAAAAAAATTGGAATATGGCCAGACTTATGCTGCGTTCCTGGCAACCCGTAACCCGCGAAAGTGCCCTGGAACGGCAGTAAAACCTGTAACTTACTAGTCGTGAACTCGTACCAGATCGTTGTACACCCAATTACACTTTTGACGTCACACACACAAACAACAATGGCGACCCCTGTTGAGGCAGTACCATAGACCGTTAATATTAACGGTCTATGGGCAGTACAGACGCCTTGAGAAAGATATATATATATATATATATATATATATATATATAATATATATATTAATAGGCAACGTTAAGTAATTCCACACATTGAAATCAAAACAATACACATACGATCGTGTACTTATAAATGTTATGTTCATTAAATGATGCCCAAAATATGTCACTAGTATCAGCTAACGCTTGCTAGAAGGTTTTATGGTGACTTTGCCTGGAACGATACCAAGTCGTGACTCGAAGTCGTAACTTACGAGCTAAAACTGTGTCAGGAACGCAGCATTAGTTGTACTCCGTTAGTTTTGACGTCACACACAAACAACAATGGCGACCCCTCTTGATGCTGTACAGACGCCGTGAGAAATAGTAAATAGGCAACGTGAAGTAATTCCACACATTGTAATCAAAACAATACACATACGATTGTGTACTACTACAGGCTATGTTTATTAAATGAAGCACAAAATATTTTGCCGACTAGAAATTGCTAGCATGAGCTAGCGGTAGCTAACGTCAACGTTAGGTAGCCGCTAGCTAACGCTATGTGGTGACTTTTCCTGGAACGCTACCGAGTAACTTAAGGGCTAAAAACGGTGTTTGGAACGAAGCATTATCTTTTACTATATCACAACATTGGTTATTACCAACTCAATGCACCAGCCAACCAACAGAGCCCGCTGCACTGTGTCCTGTGTGAGCTGCGAAGGTGGGAGAAGCTCCCTCAGGGTTCCAATCACAGACAGGCCCCGGTTCCTCTTGCCTCCAGGGGAATTGTACACCAACACCTACAAGATAATGAACCACATTCAACGGCAGTTCAACACTTGCCAGAAGCAACTCGGCAAAAGACAAGACAACATACCTCTCTCAACCTGACCAGAGCATCAGCCAGCGCAGGGTCGGCGAAGTCCCTCTCTGAAAGCTCAGTCACCAACTCATCAAACTGGGCTTCAAACAGCTGAGGATCTGACAGCAACGCTTTTTTGTTGCTGTGCGTCCCATTGTAATTGCTGTCTCCCTGGAAAGACGATATACACAACAGAATAGGTGTGGTTTCTGATTTAAGAGGAAACACGGCCTTCCACATGGTCCGGATTATTTTAGGGGCATTAATGATCAAGCTCAGGTGACGGCTCATTCTCCACCAACCGTCCAAAACCTCTAACTAACCGTGAGCCAGCTTAGCTCAAACATGTCGGACTGTAACATTAGCTAAAAGCAGCGTAGCTAGCTAACACTAAACCATATAACGTTGCATTTGTTTCGGTTGAGGAAAACTAATGTTACCAACGTAGTTAGCTCCATGGTCTATGAGTCCGCTGAACTCAGTAAACGAGAGCGAGTATTAGCTAGCTAGGTCACGTGAATTAATTTACCAATTATACGCTTAGCAAGAAAAGACGTGAGCATCGTTATCCTATTACCAAAGTTGGCTATAGTATACCGATTTATATTTTTAAGTTCGTATATATGCCTACCATAATGATACTGTCCTTTGTCCTAAATTGTTCAGTATAATAGGGCGAAATAGTTTATCCCCTGGTTCTTCGTCTTGCTGTCAAACTGAAGTCCATGAACGTCTCCTCAAACCAGGATGTGCAGATTGTAGTTTGCTGTCCCGCTTCTGTCCGTTTAAATACAAATCAGTAGAACTAATTTTCCCAGTATCCATTACGTGTGGTGCATGTGGGCGTAGATTTTAGAAGGCTCCATTTGACATTGAATGTTTTGATTTGCTGGTAGCATCGAACCAGGATGGGTTTTCACACTGGCTGACCAATATAATTTGAGGAGAGGTGGAGTTTAGGTGGAGTGGGGAGATTATGAAGCCAGGGGCGCGTTCAGCCTGTAGTTTGCGCAAGCGCACTTCATTTTTAATACACAACATTTTTGACACACTAACCAAATGAGAGGAAACATACCTTAAAGTCACTACGTTTTTCAATTCACATAAATTTCAATTCGATTTTTTTTGTTTCTTCCATTCCTTCCTCATAGTCGAAACGTTCACAGTATATACGCAAATATAGTTTTACGAGTAGAAATGATACAAAATAAATAAAACAGAGATAAAAAAAATATTTTACCATACATTCCTGTCTGGGATTCTGCCCTGCTTTATATGTACAAACCACCAACAAAGGTATTTTTATTTGATGTCTATCATTTATTTCATATTTTGAAATACATAACTTGCATTGAAAGTTTTGCCAGTGACACTGCATTTAAAATTTGAAATAGGTGTCATGTTTAGATACATTAATTATTCAGGTTTCAATGCTCTATCCAGTTAATCCTGCCATACAGATATACATTTATTCAAATAAATAATGTGTTATGCAAGACAGGAGGTAGAAATACAGCTCAGTGCCTTAATAAGGGAGTGTGTGCCTGTGTGCAGGCTAGGTGTGTATGCGTGTACATTTTTTAAATTAGGTACATACATATGAGTGTATCCATAATGTCAATATCATCATTTAGTGATCACACCAAAAAAGACCTTTCAAAAAATAAAACGCCAATCTGACACTAATATTGAAACACTTCAAAATCCTATATCAAGAGCTGCCAGACCCATCATATGTTCACAGTTAGCAGCCCAAGGCTCTTTTTGAGACTTAAAGTTTTTTTCATGTACCACCCATCCTCAACACCTGCAAGTCCAAAGAAAACCTTGCCAACGCATAGTGGGAAGCCAACTATGTAACAAATGTGTCTGTACATTTATTGCGAGAGACTCTAAATGTCATCAGAGTCACAGTGCAATTTACACCTCTATCTCATAGGATCACAGATATGCCTGCCTATGTTACGGTTTGTAACATTTCAAACCCATATCATAATCAAATTAGGAGGCATGTTAAGATCGATCTGGCACAAAACTTTGGGAGCACTGCACATCTTCGACCCTGGCCATCACCTTCAGCTATCCATTAACACAAACACATTTCAAATGGCTACATAGGTCTTGGGTGCAAGAGGAAAAAAGTAAGAAGCATTGTCAAAACATGCAGATAAAGACACTCTGAGGACATATTACGTAGTTACACAGACGGTCAGGATTGAATTCACAAGGTTCCTGCTGTATGCGGGGGGCTGTAGCAAAACATGCACATATGCAAATCAAACCACCGTGTCCAGGGGCCACCCACAGAGAATACATTTAAAGGCTGAGCATGTGTCTGTGGTGTGCATTAATATAAATGTTACAAATGCTGGCTGCCTTTTTTTTGAAGGCCAATGTGGAGGTGGATAAACGTGGAGAAAATGGGAATCTGAATTGCAAAAAGAAAAAGACAAAATTAGCAACTCATTTAAGGGTTTTTCATGTGAGAGCATGTGTCCTCATGTGCAACCTCAGCAAACTATATGTTTATTGAGATGCATTTTTTTTAACAGTGGAAGACAAAATAAGGGTTTCCATGATCACTTCACCTGAGTGATCCTGTGGATAATTAGCAATGTACAAAAGGGCCAGAAGCATATTGCAACCCATAGTTATGTAATAGACTGAATGTACTACATGACAGTAAGTGGTTGTTGTAGCATAAATGCTAGTTGAGTTCTCTCTCCAGTCTTGAGGAAAATATGTCTCTAGATCAGTATTGAGAGATGGAGCGGAGAATACAGCAGAAAAGATGCTTCTGGTTGGTTGTCTCTGATTTATTCTGTTAGAACGGGGACCACACTGCCGAGAAATAAGCATCTAGTGACCGTTGTACAGATGAAATAGTGTAAGTTCTGGGCTGATGTTCAGGGTAAAGAGCACCACTGAATAAGGCCATTTGCACAGTTGGTTTTAGAAAATGGAAGTGACAAAGAGGAAAAGGAGGGAAGACTTTCACATTTTCAGAACTAGATATCTCCACTAAACTGCCCTGCTCTCCATTTTATTAGCCTTCCTTATTTCCCCTCGTCTTCCTTACAACCCTATCAACTCATATGCATCCCATTTTTTTCTCCATCCCGTCTCCACCCTCCTGCCCTCCTCACAGTGCAGACTCTGAGTAAAGAGCTCCTGATGACCCATGCGGTGGATGAGGCGTCACTAATTGGCGTAGTGACGCAGTGGACGAGGAGCTTAAATCTCCACAGCTGCGCAGGTGGATCCCCTCTGGCGCCCGACTAGCGTGGTTCCGGTTGTGTCGACTGTCACTGTGGGAATGGTGGTGTCCACGACGATGAGGATGGTGGGAGTGATGGATAGGGTGTCTTCGGCTGGTGTTCCAAGGTGTCAGCAATACCTGGAGATAAGTTTGTCAAGCAAACATTTGGACAAAAAGCAGACAGCTTTACTCGCAGAAACACTGAATTATTCTGATGCAGTGAACTAGAGAACTGGAGATAGGAGGAAATAAATAAGGTTAATCCGATGTGTCATACTTGTTCCAAGGGTATGTGGTTGGTGGCAATGCCCTCAACTTCACTCCTTCTCTTAGGCCCCTGCACTGTGCTCCCAGTATGCTCGGAGGCGGGCGATAGGTTGCGTTTGGAGCGCTGCAGGAAGCGAGCCACCAGACCCCGAGTCACCTGAAGGAGATGAAGGGGAAGATAAAATAAGACAAACAATCGTCCAGCCCTTGCTACCCTAAGTGTTAACTTTTGTATTTTGTAGTTTGTTGATTCGGTATCAACTTTTTTCAGACTGACCTTAAGGTCTCCTAGGGAACGGTGGCAGTCTTTAGCTAAATGCAGTGGTGAGGAGGGGGGAAGTTTGGAGGGGACCTGCAACCCAGTGGCTGCTGATTTCATGCTGCCTTTCCTTGGCAGAGCTGCAGCAGGAGGCAAAGAGGTGGGGGGCAAGAGACATGCCTCAGAGGATGGACCTATGAGAGATTGAGTCAGAAAAAAATTCAGAAATATTTTAGCCCTCATCAGGAGTCAGTTTTCACATTTTTTAATCCTTTTACAGAAGCTTACATTTTAGCGTCAAGCCCAAAATAAAAAAACAGGACTGTCTTAAAATAAACCTTGACGCCCGGATAGCTTTATGGAACAAGCGCCCATATATAGAGGTTTACTCCTCAACGCAGCGGGCCAGGGTTCGACTCTGACCTGCGGCCCTTTGCTGCATGTCATTCCCCCCCCCCCGCTCTCTCTCCCCTTTTATTTCTTCAGCTGTACTGTCAAATAAAGGCCTAAAAATGTCCAAAAAATAATCTTTAAAAAAAAAATGCTAAACCTAACTCCTTAACTACATACAAATAAGGGAAAAGAGAAGGTAACTGTTTAACAGCAAAATCTGGCATTAAACTGGCATTAGACTGGCAACATAATACACAAGAACTCAGAATACACAAACACTCTGGGTGTCAGCAGGCAGCAGGATATGACCAGGAGCCCCATACTGGCTACATCTGATCTCCAATTGTATCAATTCTATCTCAGCTCAGCTGTAAGATACAGTTCTGCTTGAAAATGTGTATTTTTTTTAAAATACTGTATACAGTATCTGCCCAGAATATCAAACACTATTAGAATCAATGTCAGATGTTCTGCAAGAAAGAATAGGAGCATATTATTTTGTGTTAAAATGTGACAGTGAATACAATATATCTACTATAAAGTACAAATTAGGCAACTTAAACTCTTAAAGATGCATGTTCATATATGTTTATACTGTATGTGTTCATATACAGTATGTGCAAGTCCTACAGTGAAGTCCTGCAACCACTGCAAATCGTTTGCTATGTTTCATGTTAAGCGTTTTGATAGGACAAGAAGCACAGCATTCACAAAGCAGGAAGTGTCATTTGAAAATAATACTGTAAATAACGAACTTGTGAGGCACATTATTGTTTCCACAGCAGCATCTAATTTATTAATGTGTAATCAAATCACTAGCAAATTAGATGTGGACGAGTTTCATAGATCACATGCACTTAGGGACAGATCTGCAGAATGCACTAGTTTCTAAGAGGGTTTGATAAATTATTGCCATTAGGTGCAAATGGGTTGAATTGTATCTCATCAAAACAACTTAGAAGTGTTTTCTTTTGGAGTTCTTTTGTTTGGACAGTCAAATGTGATAAGAGACAGCAGCCTCAGCCCCTAATGAGAATGTGACAGGGATACAGTGCCTCGCTAAATCAGTAATTTCATTAGCCGATAATCTCTGAGCTACTGAACAACAACGTCAGCTAACTTTTTTTTGACCATATTAACACTGTGATGGAACTAAACCTAACACTTTATAAGTCTCAGTAATAATGACCAGTTTGACTCAATGTTCTAACATTTAGCCATTTTAGTTGCATACAGTTCAATTTGGGTTCTAATCTGCGCCATGAAACCCTAACCCTAACCCCTCTGGGGACTACCAATGTTTAACTTCACAACCGTCTCCTGCTCTCCCTTAGACAGATTAGATAGAGCCTCAGCCAAAAGCGGGAGTCTGGCACAACCACCTCCGATTGGCCAACACCACGTTTTTGTTAACCCTAACCCTTGACTGGGTAACAGGTGCATAGCATTGGGCACAGCGACACAGGATATTGTTTCAAGCCCTTTGAACCTGTAGTTCTTGTAGGCTTGAGCCCCCCTAAAAGGGTCTAAAATCGCCAATGAGATACAGAAAAGAAGAGAGGAGGCGATAACATTCAACAAAGCCAGATTTAAACCCAGGAAGTGTCGTGCTTTAGACCACTGAGCCACCAGAACATCAAATCTTAAAGCCTTGTAGATATACTCTCCTACCTGTGTCTATGGATACTTTACTGCCTCCAGAGCCAAAGTCAACTAGAGAAGAGGAGATATAAGGACAGGTTTTGAACACTGAAATAGTAATGTGGTAGATGTACTTCTTTTGGTGTCTGACTTACCTGTGTCAGTCGAGGAGCCGAGACCTGGCTCACTGTGTGACCTCACAAGACGTAGGAGCCCTTCACTGTCGCTTCTTACACTCTCTCCATCCTTCTCACTCTTCCCAGCCCTTTGTCGAAGGTACAGTGGTTGGCCCGGGAAGGGTAGCCCATTACCCTGAGCACCACTCTGCTCACTGGCAGCTGAGGAGGATAAAATGGGAGGAGCAGAGGTGGTTGGAGTAGCTCCTTGGCGTAAGGGAGTGGAGGGGCGAACTCGAAACTCTGGGATGGTGGATGGTTGCGGGGAGATGGATTTCTCTATTGCTTCCAGCTGGGAACAGCTCCTAGCTAGCATGGCCTGGCGACGCAATACTGGAGACCTGCAGGACAAAACAGGTGTGCACCATCACCTGTAGAGCTCTTTCATTATTAAATTGTGTCTGTATGTGTGTGATTGTCCTCACCTGTATGTGGAGGTCGCTGTGCTGGGTGAAGAGCAGGAGTTGGACCTCTCGCCTCTGAGGAAGCGCCTGGCTCTCGGCCCCCCCTGCCAGAGGACTCTCTGGCGTCTGAGACGCTGGACCACAAAAGCTGATGTACTCCCCGCTGTCTCCTCCGTCACCAACGTTCCTGTTGCCCCTCTCCCCCTGGGTCCTCATCCCGACCTCTATCATGCAGGAGTCCTCAGAGGGGGAGGAATCATTTGGAATGTCCACAATCTCTGACATCAACAGAGATCCACTGTCCATGGACACTAATAATGAAAGGTAATCCTTTATTATGGAGGGACATATTTTGCTTTTAGTTTAACTCATACCTCCTTAAAATACCGTAAAGTAAAAAAGTAATAATTGACTTTAATTCATGCTAAAAGTAATTTTGCTACGCTATTTCCTTTCAGCGGATTGTTGATAATTTAAAACTCAACAGCTTCTCACCTTCACCACTGAATGCAGTAGAAGTCCCTCTCTCTCCAGACAGCTCAGTGCCGTGGGGGTCAAACACTGTTGCCTTGACAGTCAAAATAGACAAGGATCAGCATAGGCATAGGGCATCACACATAACACACACACACACACACACAAACACACACACACACACACACGCACACACACACACACACACACACACACACACACACACACACACCTGGCTTGCAGCTCTTTGTCCCATCACAGCTTCATAAGGAGGGGGGCAGTCAGTGGGGTACAGAGGAACAGGGCTCTCCATGGAGCCATTATAGGTGATGCTGGATGATAAATCAAAAACATTATCAAACAATAATTTTCTTGCACACTGTCCAATGTGTCTGTATGGTATGGCTATTACATTCTGCACACAAGTGATGTATAACAATACTTATTTAGTGTGGTACCTCTGAGCGTCTGTTTCAGAGCTGCAGGTGTACTCAGGAGGATAGTATGGGGGCGGAGGGATGGGTGGGACAAACTCCTCAAAGTCCATGATGTTGGTCAGGAAGGCGTCTTGAGGAGTGGTGCATTCTGGGTTGACTGAACGAGAGCGATGTGGGGCCAGCTAGGCAGGGAGAATGGGAAACACATCCAGATCATACAACCGATAGATGAGCTACAACATTTGTATACAGTCTGCTCTCAAATAAGTAGCTGTGTAGTTTATTGCTGAGTAGTTGTCATTTGTGAAAAGAGCCAGTCTGCCAAATGTAAAATGTGTTGTGCTTGTACTCACCAGGTGCACAAGGTCCAGAGAGAATATGTGGATACTGCAGGTCACAGTGGATAGAGTACAGATGATGGTGGAGAGAATGCTGAGACCGCATGCACTGAACAAAAGGTCCTTTAGAGAAATATGCATTCAGGAAGTCAAAATCTGACAACAGAAAATCATTTTATTGGTGGGAATATGTCATATTTAAATGACAATTTTTCTAGTCTGACAGGAGATTTTCTACTTAAAACCCTGGTAACCACCAAATAACCATTTAAATACATTTTTGCACAAAACAATGACGCTGAAAAGCGCATAGAGATCTTTTAATGTAGAGTATGAATGATGAGGCATGGTTACAGCGAGAAAAACCTATTTCAATTTTAATATGGGCACCTGACTATTATTTTAAGACAGACTTGTAAATTGTGAAACTACCCTTGTAATAAAATATAGATACATCTAACCTTCAGCTGATGTCTGACTGAGTGACAGTCAGCATTCAGGGAAAGGACCAGGGTCTCCTCTTCTGTGATGGAGCAGGAGTGAGTGGGCGCGCAACACACACAGAGACCATCCTCCACCTACAAACATTCCCATACACAGACGATTGGTGTTAAGCACTGAATTGAACACTAAAAAACATATTCACAATTTTTCCTGACACGTTCCCCATAGATCTGGCTATAAGGGCATTTCAGCATAATGTTGTGTACCTGGCAGGTTAGCATAGACTTGACCATCTGTGCATTCTGACAGGAGAGCATTGAGCCGGCCAGACTGAGGATCACACACACTGCAGACAGCAGCATGAACAGTGACACCTTCGGAGGAGCACAGAGCAGAGTTGTCAAAACTCATGATATGGAAGGCCGAGAGTGTGCAGTTTTATTTTTCCAACCAAAGACTATGCCAGGGGATTTAACTAATAAACATAGATCTACGAACATGCATCTCTTCTGTTAGAGAGTAGGAACTAATCAGTAGAGTACCTGGATTGATTTTTTGCCCCCCACGTCATGGCCAGATCAACCACCCCCACATTTACGGTTGGTTATTTACGTCGTAGGAGTTTAACTTAATTAAGGCATGAATATGTGAAACATAAGCTCAGAATAAAATAGTATTGTTTTTATGTAAAGCTATACAAACAATGTACAACATGTTCAAACAGGGCCCATTAAACATGCGGGACCCACCTTAAGGCTACTATAGGAACCTTGTGTCAAGCTTGTGTTCTCAAGCCTTCGCTTGTGTTAATATCATACTTTAGTGGTGCATATTGCTAGACTAATTTGCAATTAATCAACGTACCATAACCGGGATGACACACATGGGATTTTCTGGGCCCCACGTTGGTTATCCAACATTGCTCTATGGCACATGGTTTTACACCTAGAGCTAAGAGACTTGAATGCTCCTTTTATCAGAGGGAAACATACATACCACCAGCGTCAGAGGTCTCCTCCATGAGATTATTCCAACTATCCCTGATGCCACCACCTGCAAACAGACACCACTTACATCAGAAAACCCTTCTGCTGTTATATTCTTAATTAATACTGTATTTTCAACAATCAATCAGATTTACACTTACAAAGAAGCCAGCCCAGAATGGACAGGATTGCCTCACTCGGGCTGAGGAGGTGAAGGCCATGCTGGTGAACGAGAAGGCCAGTACCATGGCCCCCAGGCCTAGGTGGCACAGCCCTAGGTACAGGAGTAGCCGTGCCCCACCAGGCCCCCGGCCTGACATGCCCCTGCGGCTGTCGGACCAGCCTCGAGACCCCGAGGCCGAAGCCACGCTGCTGGAGTCTGACGGCGAAGGCATGTCAGGCTGTATGTGGATGAGGCTAGTTTCACACTTACTCTGGGTTCATAAAACAAATTTGAGCAGCGTGGATAGAAGTGCAGGCGAGTAGAAGAGGGAGAGACATAAATGCTGGCTTCAGAGCTCCACTCTGTCACAATTATGCACCAAGTTCTCCACTTGCTGGTGCCATACGTTTTGCGCAATACCCCATTGTTCGCACTATAGTCCAGTGAGTAAGAACTTTGTCAACAGAAAGTTGAGAATTGAGCAACCACTACACACTTACAGCCACCATACTCCCCTCATTTGACATTTCAGCCATGATCCTAAGATACTCAATAGCCTACAGTGTCTCTCTCACCCCGTGCACTTCACATGCCACTATCACCTATAGAGTACAGTCTGTACCATTCTCCGATTGAAACACAATCACACAGATGGGGCTAGTTTTTTGCATCTATAAGCCTACATCATTGTTATACTCATTTGCTTCTTGCTGCTCCCTCCCTCTTCTCCATCTCATGCCTTCCACCTCTCCCTCTTCTTGCCAGTTGCATTGCGGTGAGCAGGCCGCAAATTTTAAAGCATCCCAAAGAAAGCAGCTAATCCCTCGTTGTTTCAACACCAGCAGCGATGACATGAGCCGGTCAGCCCGTGTGTCCAATCAGGAGGAGTAACATCCGAACATGTGCGTGTCCCTTCCGCGACCTTATGTTAGGTCGTCATCCTGCCACGGAAAAGAAACAGACGGTGTGGAGATCAAAGCCCCAAGATCACATCGGTTCGTTTGGGAAGCGAGACTAATTATCTCGACGTGAACAGGAAATAAATATCCTCCATCGATTTTCAAACTGCACCAAAAATAGCAGCCAGGTTGGAATTATTCTTTCCTAACAGGTTTCGATATTTGACAACTCCACGTTGGGGGTTTTTGCTTTTGCGGTGGTCCACACACGCACCTAGACCCCCCCCCCTCCTCCGCCTCTTTTCTCCCTGCAGTCACGCGGGCATCCCGTTCAGCCCGTGTGTTTTGTTTGTGTGTATCCCGGTCGTTTACCTCACTGCCTCCCCCCAGACGTTACATGAACATAGCAACATACCCTATAGCCTACCTATGTCCGGGATAGCATCTTTAAATCCATCCAAGTTTATTTGTAATTCTTCTCTTAACTCGCCCCTCCCTCCTCTGGTCGTTGGTACAGCTCTGGCACTGGGAAAGGAATGTATCGTGTTTGCAAACCGAAACCTGCCCTGCGTGATGACAAGGCACGCCGGACGTGCAAGCAACTCGAAGATGCGGCAGAACGCGCGCACACCGTTGTGGTGCTGATGCTGGAAAGCAGGGGCGGTTGCCAAGCGACAGGCTCCAGCTCCTGCAGCAGCAATGAGGGAGGAAACTATCACCCTGCTGGCCGCTGTATTGGGAGGATAGTGGTTAAAAAGAAAAGCAATGGTGGGTAGGCCTAGTAGTTAGAATGAGTGTCCCATAGATGCCTCGTCTAATGGCGTTTTTTTCCATGGTACCTACTCGCCTTTTTTGGTTTTCCACGAAAAAAAGTCCCTGAGACACAAACCCTTCTGCTCTATAACTGTAAGCTGCCTGACTATTTGAATTGATCTTTATTTTGGTCTTAAAGTAAAACCGTAATAAACCTGAGTGGTTAAACAGCCACAAAATAACGGTACATCTCTAAAACAGATAAGCAGTGGTCAAAAGTTGTAGGCTGAACCCTTCATATGGAAGAATACAGAATAATACAAAACAATAGGCTACCACATATACTGCATATCTGTCCATCCTGGCAGGGAGAGGGATCCCTCTTCTGTTGCATCTCCTGAGATTTCTTCCTTTTTTTCCTATAAAAGGGTGTTTTGAGGTTTATCCACATAAAAAAAAAAGCGATTTGTAATTTTAGGCTATATAAACACAATTGACTTTACTTGCCAGGAGTTTCAAACTACAACACACTCATGATGTTTATTGTTTAGCATTTTTATTCATAAAGTCTGTAAGCAACATACAAAGTCTTGTGGCAGGTCTAAAAGACACTGAATGTGAAAAAATGCATGAAAGCAGATACAGTAAATACAGTATGTCGGTCCGGATCATATGAGCACCTTTAATCACATTCATTTTGAATGATCTGAAATGGCCTGCACAGGGAGACGTAGCTACTGTATGCGTGGTAGTGTTTAGTGAGAGATTAACCAGGCACGTCACATAAACGACAAGCTCCAACTATTCAAAGTGAGGTACATGAGAGCCCTGCTGCTTCCCTCACATTCTGCCCATTCACTTCCTTTATCCATCATTCTTTCATCTCTCCGCTCATCTTCTCATATTGCACTTATCTCTATTACTATCATCCACATTCTCAATCCATTTACATGTTAAAATAAAGCTTGTTTATCACCTTGGTTTTTTTCAGATTCAACTCCATGCATCCATCAACTTGTTTAATTCATTAACCTGAAGAGCATGCGCCAAAAATGTCTATGCAATAGACTTAAATGGCATCTGTTACTGTAAATTTAGAGTAATGATTTCAAATAGTGTACATAATTAGAATGATTCAGCAAATCACAAATGATAAGAACATGAACATAATGAAATGTAACTACAAACGTTGCCAACATTTAATCCTGTTCAGTCTATGACATCTCTAGAAATATATTTACAATGAACAAAAATGTGGGGAAACAAATTGCTTCTACTGTCTCTCGTAATGACACTGCAAGAACCAAAGATGTTTTATGACTTGTTCATTTATCAATTTTGTCCAGTATTTAAACCATCAAACAGAAATATATAAGATGCCTTATAAAAAAAACACTTTCCATAAAACTTTTCCTCTGCCACTGAGCCCCCCTTTTTTTTTTTTTTACATAGCTACCCAGTTTAAAAAACACAGCAAAAGTTATTTAAAGACAGTAGGCACTGCTGTTGCAGGGATGACGATGTGTCGATAAGCCAGAGAAATACAAGGCGGAAATAGAAATGTCCAGCTTCACTAAACATGGTGGGAACTGCTTGGTGAAATATTGTGCCAGGTATTTGTTTGGAGTCATAGGAGCTACACTTTGCAACATGTTCATGACAATAACATTATCAGAGGAAATGTGGCAGAAAATATATTCAATGGTTAATACAGGCACAATCACCTCAATATAGTTTCGGTGTAAAAACGTTTAGAACCTGTATGTATTTGATATGTGAGCCCACCAGATGGAGACAGAAAACCTGCCGTACAGTATTCCCCCCCCAGTAATACTGATGTGCTCTTACATGTGTATGGCGCTTTCTTACGTGTGCTGGCCAGCGTCATATCTAGAGAAGAACACATTTGGAGGATTTTTTCTCTGTATTGCTTGTGATTTTCACCTCTCGACCTGTGGGACCCTGTCAAACAAGGAAATACAGACAAAGAGAGGAAATTACAAACATATCTAGCATAAAGCCTTACTGTATGTTCAGGGAGGAACTAATGCTTCAGTTTAGTATTATTTGATATAACTTACTGGTTTCTTGCTAGATTTCTGTAGTATGTCACGTGCCAAAGACAGAAAGGACTAAAGGAAACAAAGAAAGGTTAAAAGAGTGAGGTCAAATGAAAGTTACATCTGCAGCGTTTGTAGCAAATTAACATAACAAAACATACCCATAAGCCAAAGTTTAATGAGGTATGAAGACAGTGTTTTGTTAGTCAGTGGTTATATTCCGACTCACCTCATCCACATTAATGCTGGACTTTGCACTGGTCTCAAAGAACATGATGCCATGATCTTTTGCCAACTGTCAACAACAGACACAGACCACATTCAGGATATGGTTAGTAATCACATGCTGCTTCTTGTCTAAAGTAAATGCAAAGCAAAGACATCAAAAACTTGTGTGACACACTCAATCCATTCCTCAACCACTCCCTCTTATATTTAAAAAAAAAATAGAAGAAAAAGTCAACAATGAAACCTTTAAATATTACTTCTCCACCTACAGTATGTCACTAATGTAACAGCATCACATAGGATATAGTTAGGTTTCTTTCGGATTATCTCACCTTTTCTCCTGTCTCCCTGGAAACTTTCCGCTTTGATTCGATGTCACACTTATTGCCTAGTAACATTCGACAGACCCCAGCTGATGCATTCTGGGAAAGAAGGAATGCAGTTAATTGATTAGTTGAGTTCTTATCAAGAGATCAAAGTGAATGAAAGCACCAAGTCTGAACTGAACAACCAGAATAAGCTGCATTTACAGCAGCTGCTCTGCAGGAAACTGCCTCTATCTTTAAGACCAGGTCAATGAATTGATTAGAGAAAATGATTCATTAAACACAAATTAGGCAAGTGGGTTGTGACACTGAGTCTGTACTAATTAACAAAGATCTAGGGCAGATGCATAATTTGGCTATGCAGAGAGGATTCTCTGTGTGAATGTGTGAATAATGCATTCCAATTTCCATTATATTACATTCTTGTGTTCCCACCAAATAAAATGGAAAAAAATATGACAAAAGTTTAATTGAAAGCCCTTCCAGATAAAGGGTTAGTTTGCCTGGTGGTGGCACGCCTGGAAGAGAGTTTAGATTTGATTACTAAGGTTTTTGAAATATCTGTCTCTCGATTTTTGCACACCGTTTTGAGTACAATCAAATGTTGTTTGATGAAAAAGAACCAAAAGAATGACACACACTGATGGTCACTTGTACTCATTCTATCAATGAAGTTTCAGTTCCTTGATCAGGAAGAAATTATTTTACCTGACCTAGACATCAATGATGTACTATAGGTGTCCTGGTAGAATAGTGGTTAAGACACATACCATAATGTGATCGCTCTCATGGTTTTATGTCACCATGCTCTGCAGTTGGTATCCTGCTAGTTCGTGATTGTCTCAATTAGTTCAATAAATCTCATAGTCACACCTGCTCCATTTTAAAAGCTTTCTCATAATTTAACTTATGTTCAGCTAAAAATCACTCCGTTTAAGTCCGGTCTGCTGCCTAATTGGCCCATCAGCCAGTCCGTATACTCAGTGTCTCGTTACTCAACTGTCCCATTGATTGTCCTATTGATTAAAGCCAAAAATTAAAAATAAAAATACTTTGAAAAATGAAAAAGAAGGTACAATTAACAGACAGTTTGAGAGATTATTTGGCTCCTTCTCAGTCAAGATGAATCTCCCCTGAACCTTCTGCTGCCTCCGATACAAAATGGAGCTGGACAACAAATACATTTAAAAACTAAAAAAGAAACAGTTCCTCATGATGACACACACACACCTTAATGTGGAACGTTTTCATTGGGGCTACTAGTTGATTAACTGATTTATGTGAGTATTTGCTACTTATTTAGCCTATGTCTTATATCATTGTAAACTAAATATATTTTGGGCTGCTTTTCAAACATATCAAGACATTTGAACACATCACAATTTTTAATTATCTTCTTAAATTTTATAGACAAAGCAATTCATGAATTAATTGAAAGAAATAGGTTTACCAGGATGACAGGATTTACAGGATTATTTGATAATGAAAATATTGGTTAGTTGCAGCCTTAGTTTGTCCAATAGAAAGATGTACCAGTGACAACTAGGGGTAAGAGTGGTGTGATTTAGGTGAACTAACCCTTTAAAATCACCAGTTGTGCAATGACACGTATTTGTTGTTGCAGCAAGCAAACATACTTACATACTCATGACTAATAAATATCCAACTGATTAAGCACAATTTTTTAAAAGTATTTCCTGATTATCTTTGCCAAGACTGAGTGGAAACAGCCTTACTTCTTTGATGCTCTTCATCCAATTCTGGATGTTCTCGTAGGACTTCTCGTCGGTGATGTCATACACCAGAATGATGCCCTAACACAGAGACAAAGAGAGAGGATTTAAAAAGTCAGTCAAAGGTACGGAGCGAGCACAAAGGGACAGTGATGTCAGCCACGATTATCCAGTCTGCTTGTTCTGCAGGCGTCCTGTGCTCACCATGGCTCCTCTGTAGTAGGCTGTCGTAATGGTCTTGAACCTCTCCTGCCCTGCTGTGTCCCTGCACAAAGCACACACAGTCAAAGTAAGAAAAACGTTAACTGATGCATCGTGCAAGACCTTTAAAATAAAACTGTCAAAAGAAAGTCCAAGTTGCAGGACGATGCATTTAATATGCATTATAAACTGCTATAGAAAGCTGAATTTATGTTGCCAAAGCAACACCATTGTATGGCATAAAGTTACTTTCTGTGGCGGCCTGTGTGATAGATACTTGTACAATGAACCCCGTCATAAAGTCCAGATTTGGATAACAGGAGGGAGGTTCCCTCTTTTCTCTCAGGAAAAAAAAAACATTTCCAGACAAGCAACCAACTGTCATCTCTTACCAGACTTGGAGTTTCACTTTCTTTCCCTCCACTTCAATGGTTTTTACTTTAAAGTCAATTCCTTGAAAGAGCAGAGGTGAGAATAGATAGACAGAGAATGAGTTAAATACCTCAGATATGACCTAAAACCACCCCCACCAAACACACACACACAAAATATAGGTCATCCTCCCTTACAACAGACATGTTTGAAAGGCACACTAACACTAACTTTGAGTTATGATTTTTTTTTCATCCTTCTAGACAGACAGACAGACAGCTAGGGCAGAGTAGAGGGGTTGTCCAGAAAAAAAAACATGCATGCCAGAAAGCCAACCATTCTTCTGGGAACGACGAGATGGTAAAAGAGATAGGAATGAGGGTGGGTGGACCCTCTGAGAGCCAAGTGAAAGGAATGAGATCTGAGGGAGAGATAGGGGAGATCGAGGGTCAGGGAAGAGACACCACACATATTCAACAAGAGCTAAACATTCAATAGGAGAAAAAGAAAAAGAAGATAAGAGACAGAATGAAAAAAGAAAACTGAGAGCAGAGACTAGTTCAGACATGAAAGCAGTCTGGGAAACCAGTTTGTACAGCATTAAATTGAGGAAGAATGAAAGGCCAGCATTCAGCAAACATTTGTCTCACTCATGCCCTCCTAAGGCCAATCATAAGTTGGTGCTAAACTGTCGTTGGTTGGAAGGCAACAGTAGGATACATACACGGTAACAACGTACCTATAGTGGAAATGTACGTGGAGTTAAAATTGTCCTCAGCAAAACGAATGATCAGACATGTTTTTCCCACGCCGCTGTCCCCGATGAGTAACAATTTGTAAAGGAAATCATACTTTTTCGCCATGGTTAGAGCTGCTTCTTCAAAGTTAAAGATACAAGGGGAAAAGTTGGCGCTGTCTCTTTCCGAAAGTTCTTTTCATCGACTCAAGTCTTCAAAATCTTCGTTGTAATTGTGATTAAAATGAAGCAGGCTTTAAAAACTCCATGTAACGAAGTGGATCCACTTTTACTTTTAGCCCCGGACTTGTCACCGGCAAATTCCGATCCCCCTCAGTGCCTCTGTGCTCTGTTTGGACTGCACTGGATAAAGAAAAAACTCCATCCAAAGTTGATCTGTAAATTACTGATCAATACCAGATCTATTCCAGATTAATTTAGCTTTTCATCCAAAAGTCAATATCCCTCCGTAGTGACTACGTGTTTTCCAAAAAACCCCAGATCCGCTGTGTGACGTGTGGGAGTTCTTCATGGGAGTGAGTCCCAGACCTGTAGGTGCTCAGCATGACCATGAGATGGCGCTGTTTAACCACAACACGAATAACACACTTGAGGGGACTTGAACAAGAGAACGGATTTTGTGTTTAACAGTAAAAACTGTTTTTTTCTTTTACGGTCTATGGTTTTTCATCATACATGATCATAATCATACATCATACATGTTTTCATCATACACCAACTCAAATAAATTGTAGCTACAACAAAGTGTTTAATGATCTTGTAGCCTATATTCGAAGACACGTTGCAAATTAGACTTGTTAAAATATTAAAGTAAGTCATGACATTGACATTTTATCAGAATCAAAACCATGTACAGGTGTATGGCCAAGTAGGTTTTCACATAGACCCACCAAGAATTTAGCTTAGTGTTGTAGTGCATACATATAAAAATATATACAGTACGTACCACAAAAAGTAATCTAAAATATAAGTTTGCAATAACGATATTTAGCCTACAATATATATTTTAGAATTAATAGATGTACAGCTCTGTTTACTTTTATTAGTTCAAATAAATTAAAAACAAATGAACCTGATAGGCGAGACGAAAAAAAAAATCCCCTGGCTCCAGTTGTTTAGTCTTTTTGTTTTTCTAAATGAAGTTTGCAAATATATAGGGGGGGGAAAAAGATTCTAACATAAAGCAAGAACAAAAAAGTAAAAGAGTAGGCCTAAACATAAAAAGCACATTCGTTGATGTCATAGATAGTGATTGATTTCCGTTGGTTGGCGACATAGACTCTATGATGTACGTACACAGTCTATGGTTGGAGCTCACCACAGGCTACATACAGTATAAAGTAAGTGGACACTATTTGAACTCGTATTTGATAGGCAAACATGTTTGGAAGTAGAAATAGTTTACATGTCTGTTGTAAAACCTATGCCTGGATACATAACTGACTATTGTTAAATGCTACATGAAAATAAAATAAATTAACTGTAATGTATATGACGCCATCACGTGCTGTTTTAGGTGTTTTATAGCCAAGTTGATTTTTTTTTTTGTAATTTTGAACAGGTAGGTACCAAGAAATCATCGTTTATTAAATAATAATAATAATATTTTCAAAGATCATCTATGATATTAATATTTGGTTTCTTCTTCCTCCGGATCTTTGCCCGTCAGCCAAAGGTTTCCGGTGCGTCGTCAGTGATTTTCCGGTGAGTTCCCAGCACGGAGACATGCCAGTAAGTACCTCTACGGGTTTCTAGTAGCCGTCGATCGGTAGAAATGGTTTTGTAGGGGGGGACATAATACCATATGAAAGTGCGTTTTGTTTCTGTTGGAATCAACGCTTTGATTGCTGGGATTTCAACGTAAAGATGTGACAAAAGAACGCAATATGGCGAACACGTGCAACAAAGCAGCCCACGCGGGCTCCCTTTATGATCGACAGTCACATGTAGATCTTTTTAGTGTGTTAAAAATCACGTTCTGAAGATATCTTCGTTAATCCTCTGATTACAATCACCGTAACGTGGATGGCTTTATAATATTAGGCTACAATATTTTTTCTTAGCACTTGATCGTGTTTCCTCTCAATGGAAACGTCGAGAGAGATCTCGACCTTTGCATCCTGTAGGCTAATCATGATGTAAAGTTTTACTGACCAGAAATGTATCTTTATATTTCAGTTATTGTTACACTCCGTGGAAAAGTTTAAATGAATGTAGACTGGTATTCAACTAAACTGTTGTAATTTTAATTTTTTCCAGCTTGCAAAGGATCTTTTGCTCCCGAGCCCTGATGTGGAGAAGAGGAGACACAAGAAAAAACGCCTCGTTCAGAGTCCTAATTCCTATTTTATGGATGTCAAATGTCCAGGTTAGTTTGTTTACGTAGCAACCTGGCCAAACCCCCCCCTAGATCATTAATAGTAATAGAGAGCTAAACAGTGCGATAAGAAGTGAGACTTTAGACTTATTTGAGGGAAAATGTGTTAACTTTTATGAAAATACATTGAAGTAAAAAGAAATGGAGAAAATGTGGCCACAATAATAAAAATAAATAGCAGCTTTTATATGAACTTTAAAATTAGAACCTACATGTATTATTTGTATAAAAAACATATTTGCCTTTATGTGTTGCCCTTTCATTGTTCCTTTAGTGATTGGGGTGTCAAATAAGGCATACAACAACACTTGTGACTGTCTGGTTAAATGAGTTTAAAGTGACTCTTTTACACACACAGCTGCAAGGACACATCAATAACCAAGAGTGCATTGGATAATTTAATGGTTGGCTATTGTCACATCCAATGTTTTTTGTTTGTCGTGCGCAGGTTGCTACAAGATTACGACAGTGTTCAGCCACGCTCAGACTGTAGTTCTGTGTGTTGGCTGTTCCACAGTCCTCTGCCAGCCTACAGGAGGGAAAGCTCGCCTTACAGAAGGTAAGCAGCAGGCGTAGTGTAAAAACTGTCTACTGTTTCAGTAAATATATATATTTAGCACTACACAGCCACGTAAAAACCTTTTTAAAAATGCATACATAAATGCTGAAGATGTCACTTAGAGCTTGGGCTAATTTTAATATATAACTTGCAACACATGACATACATTGACAAGGCTGGATTACCCGACAAAGTGAACAGTCTGCCTTAGAACACACACACCAGTAGTTAAATTGACAGCAAATGTTTGCATTTCCATTTTTTTTTTTACCCTGCACCTACCCACAGTTTTGGCAGCAAAATGCACCAAAACTCTGTACGTATCTGGGCCTGTTAGGTTGGGGATCCGGTAGCAGAACTTTACTGTACAATACACATCTAAGTGACACCTTAATATTTGCCTTTGTGTTGCCCTTTCATTGTGTTCTTCATGAACAGGGTGTCAACTAAGGCATACAGTGACTCTTGTGGTCGTGACAGAAATGTATCATCATTGATCCATGTCTACACTGTTGACTGCAAGCACAAATGCTCTTTCATTCAGGCATTTTTTTACTTTCAGCAAGGACAGCAGGATGTGGTTTCAGAATAACTGATCCTTTGTTCTGATAAAAGATGGATCAGAATTGCCTCACTCGTCGCAGTACATGGAAGTAATGATGATACTGTATACAGGGTGTTAGTGAATTGGTTGAGCGTAAGGTCAAGGTTTGTTTTTACCAACGCTCTCACCGTCTCAACCCTGTCCTGTGCTGTGTTGCCGTGGTAACCAAGCGCTCCTCAGCGCTTTGCTTTGTTACTTTGGGTGCAGTTGTATCTTATCAGTGTGTGTCAGTTTATACACTATCCCTGTTATTTTGACTGGCTTTATACTCCAATAAAGATTGTTGATGCACTGTCTACCTTCATAAAATGTGACACATACACTCAACTGTCCATAATTAAACCTGGCTTAAAAATCTTACCTTCTGTGAAGGTTATACTATTCAGTTTTTGAAACTTAATTCTCAGCCTCGTAAAAGTAGTTTTACAGAAACACCCCAGCAACTCGAGGTCCACTTACTAGCTCTCTGGTGCTTTTTTAGCTGCATGTCAGAGTCTACCACAGTTTGAGTTAAGTGTTCATTCAACTTCATGGAATGTTGAGGCTGTACATGTAGTTTCTGGTGCTGTTAAAAAAAAGTATTTTAGTCAATTTATTAAATGAATTGGCATTGTGGAGTCTTCTACAATGGTGAAGTATTTATCTTTGGATTTTGGACTGATTGTTGCCAGAACAAGACCTTTTGAAAATGTCTCCTCACGCTTTGGGAAATTGTGTTGGACATTTTCAGGCCAAACTATTAATTGATTAATCAAGAGTGATTGTTTGTTGCAACAGACAGTTGTTGTTTTATACTCCGAGGTAAGGGTGGAGAAAATATTAGTTACAATAAACAGCATAGACATTACATTTACGTTCATTTTACTCACAATTGAATCTGTTTCTCTCCATCTTTCATCAGGATGCTCATTCAGGAGGAAACAGCACTAGTTTTACCAGATGTGGTTGGACACAGTTGAGGAGGAGAATGAACAGCGCTTGATGGACATCATGTAACACTGCAATGGACCTGATGCGGCATTTAGGGAAATAAAGAGCGGGAAAACCAATCATGATATTTAAGAAATCTCTCTACAGAATATGCACAGAGAAATGCTTGGTGTGGTTTAGAACACAACCAACACATCTCCATTCATTCCTCTCTTAATAAACTTAGGTTGTTTTTTGGTAAAATAATCATGCATGATTGTCATCCAGTTTGTTATTTTTACCTTGTGAAGGTTCTTAGATGTCATTTGTCTGGTAAAAGACTTGTCAGCTCATGACTCCTTAAAAAATGTGCTGGTAAAGATCAGGGCATTTGAGGACTCTGGTTTCCTCCAGGTGTACAGATGTGGGGCTTTGACAGTTTGTGGCGAGTGATTTGCATTTGTTTGCATTACACCTTAAATGATTAAGCACAAACCATTAAAGGGAGGTGAGGGTGCACGATGAGCCTTGTAGACATTGTCCACTAGTTGCTCTGCACTATAGATTTATGCAGGTTTCCTTTTGAAAACAAGACCGTTTCTAGGAAAGGAGAGAGACTGCGGGCTGAAATGGCAAATTACATCCAAGAAACTGTCCTTAACTACAGTTAAAGCTGCGCTGTAATTGAATGTTATTTTATGTGTTGGGGTAATTTGAAGATGGAAAATGATGTCAGATGTACATTCAGACACTCTGAATTAGGGTTAATTCAGGGAAAGTCATCACTAACTCTGCTTCGGTTTCCTGGTGTATGTAAATCACAAAACGCTGACTAAATGTCGTGAATGATTTTGGTTGTGACTTCACATGTGCTTGTAAACTTCCTGTGCAAATGGTAAATGTTGGATGAATTCTTGTGAAGTTGCAAAAAACAATCCCACTGGCTCTGAGTTTACACATTGCTGTACTTGAGGCACTGGGCTCTGGGTGACTGCATTGAGTTGTACATTGAATGAAGAAATAAATTCAGCAGAGGGAGTGAATAATAACTTTTTGTTGGTATGGTAACCTTTGTCTTACGTCTTGCTTGTATATTGGATACAGCTTAATAAAATTATGATAAATAAGGATTCTGATGTTCTTCCTGTTTATTGAGTAACTGATACATTACAATTTAGTTTCCTTAGAAGTTCTTAAATTTTTTTGCTTCACATAGACGGTGATGTTAGTCACAATGTATTGATCCGATTGTGGGCTGTCTGGAGACAGACTTGTAGCAAACGCTGTCAGTACGGCAAGTTACAAGAGCTATGAAGCTCATGGTGTCATAACTGGCAAATCAAGATTTTTGCAAAAATGAATGCATTAATTTCTAATTGGTTAATTCATCCTTTTTTGCAGCTTATTCTGATCCAGGTCTCACTAATTTAATTGTATCATTAGGAATTATTGATATATACTGCTGGGAAGTACTGAAGAAATGTGATATAAATAATTCTAGACCATGTGGTCCCTAATTGTTTTTCATCATACCCAGTGGGTATGACTGAAATAGGATTTTATGTGGTAAAGCTTTAAATGTAACCCGGTGAACGCTGCAGAAACCCTGTTTATCACGTTATTACCCAAACAGATTGTATCTAATGAAGGATACAACAGGATTAGGACTGAACCTTGTCCAGTCAGGTGGTGACAGGCTGTTCTATTGAGAAGCTCTCAGTATCAGGGCCCAGACAGCAAGCTGTCCTGCTTTGGCTATGGGTGTGGGAATAATGAGTCAATACTAAATATAGTACACAAGTTAAACAGTCCAATTGAAGTGAGGTGAGGTGTCTAGAGATAATGGCAGCACTCCAAGCAGCTTGTTTTGTTGAAGCAGAATTAATTCATGTCGAGACTGTAGATGCACAGGACATACATTTGATTTTAGGTAGGCCTATATGATCATTTAAATACTCTAAGGCTCATTGAAGATTTATAGAAGGCTATGTGACAAACTGTGTGTGTGTGTGTTTCTATGTGTGTAACACACCTTGAGGGATGAGATAAATTCATTGGTATTCCAGTTAGGGAACGGGCTGACACGGAGCAGTGGAGTGCTGGCGGGTAGGGCAGCGTCTCTGGGACACCTGGAGCAGCTGTGACAGAGAGCACTGACCAAGCAAAGAGGCTTGGAGAGAGAAATGAGAGGCTCAGTGGAGAGCAGCTGGAAAACAAACCCCTCCTGAGAGTGGACAGACTCTTGACATCTGTACACACATGCAGGGAATGAAAGAGGAAGAGTACAGGTTAGTACAGTGAAACCCTACAAAGCCAAGGATTATAAATTGTTGTATTGTTCTGTTACTAGTGTTGGGATCATCATGTGTTGATATTTTCAGCTCTGACTGCAACGTGTTAAGTTGTAGGTAGGGGGTGCTACAGTGCAACGTCTCAAGGGGCAGCCTGTAACTTTCCTATTTGATAAGATACAGGGTGCTGATAGACAAACATTAAAAGCAATAGGAAGACAAAAGATGCATATCGGTGAGATCAACCCAAGCCACACACTATCAATTGTGCATTTTTCCATACTCATAAGCCCCATATTTCTCATGACTTGCTGTTCTTCCTCTTTAGCCTGTAGTAGACCATCATTGTCCCAAGATGCTCTATTTCTGACCTGAGATTACACACCCGTCTGCTCTGAGTAACAATTTAGTTTGCTGTATGCTCTCCTGTTTGTGGGATACTGAAGCAAAGTGCATTCCCGCTGTCTGATTGGATACAGAAAGGCAGAAATAGCAGGAAGGACATGCAGGGGTGTGGACACAAAAGGGTCTGAAGTCACCCATGCCAGGTCATCTCTGAGTGGGAGGCAGAGAGGAGGATGGGACGGGAGAATCGATGGCAAATGGCAGAAACATCATTCTGCCCAATGAGTTTTTACAGTATTGATCTGAGCAGTTTGCATTCTCATCTCAGCTTTAAATCTGGCAAAAGCAAATAATAAAATGATATGAAAGAGGATTTGGGAGACAGAATGGAAAAAAGAAGAGATTACTGTTACTGTTAAGAGATTACAACAGTGTACAGGAGAGGGTGTGGGGGCGAGAGAGCGTATGTGGAACTATATACTAGGTTGTTGCAGAAGAGCACCATATGACAAAGGGAAGATAGGCTGACTAGGCCTCCAACTCTGTATGGGGATGAAAACCATGAATAGAATCACAAACCACACTGGAGGGACCCACGTGCGCACACACACACACACACACACACACACACACACACACACACACACAGTTGTCTGGCTGACCTCACGTCACCATGGTGACGTGAGCCCCCCCCCCGGGGATCCACAGTGGCAAGCCAGGTCCTGTCCCACACTGACACAGAGCACAGATCAGATGGCGTCTTTGCTACACAAGACAACAACACACAGTGGTTATGACAAACAGACCTTTGATTTCTGGAAAAATACATTTATTTTCCATTGCAAAAACTTCAGCAGATGCTTATTGTTATACATCTTTAAACTCAGTCCTCTGATTCAAAGAGAGTCCTCCATGTCCCTACTCAGTTGCCTACATGCTATACATACCCACACCTAATGGTATTCAATTTAAAGATTAAAAACAAACAAAAATTTGAATAAAAAAATTGTATTAATGCTAAAATGAAGGTGTTAACTGGATTGTAAAAACACCATTTGCAGTTTAAGTGTTTATTTAGTTGGTAATGACTTTGATGACTGGTTCATCTATAGCATAATCAGCAGGGCAATTTGAGTATCTGCCAAAATTTCCCCACTCAAGATTATCCTGTCTTTGCTACACATGATACTGTTTACCATAAACTGTGGCAAACAGTGTCTCATGCAACAAGAAGCTTTCTGTTGCATTGAAACATAAAATATGGAAAAGGAAAAACAGTTTAGTCACATTGTGCTACACAGAGAGAGACTAATGGAAAGACATGCTGCAAATGAGATATTTTTGGTTGGACAGGTTTGTCTTGGCAAACTGAGATAAATATGATGAAACATGAGTGTAAGTGTGGGTCCCTTGTGGGTTACATCAGGGTGGTTGTAAAGGTTTTGTGTGTCTGCTTTGCTGCATATCTTTCACATTCTCACAGAGGCAGTCAGAGTAGTGGCCCCTGAGCTCTACAGTCACAAAGTTGATAAATTAGTAAGCATATTCTTAAAGACCCACACATACTACAAGTACAAACACACATATGCATGCACACAAGCTTGCATACATACACACACCTCTGCAGGAGTGAGGGTCACTGTGATGGATGTGGTCCCTGAATGGCCGCAAGTATTAAAAGCCTGGCGACCTGGTAAAAACAATCAGTCATGTCAATTTGTCACAGCTTAAAATTAATCATTCCTGTGTCTGTGATCATTTCCTGAATTAATTATTCTGACCATGTAGCTTAAATAGTCTGCACGCTGTGAGTGTGTCTCCTAGCACCATATGTGAAAGAACATTTAGGAAGATGGAGAGGAGTTTGAGGAATCACTGAGAGGAAGGGGAGGTTGTCAAACTGCATCCCCTTTTGGTCAATCCTTACTACATCACACTGAGGAGAACAGAGATGAGAAAGCTACAGAAGGAGGGTAAGTATGGGCATAGGAATAAATCACTTCTAGTGTGGCTCTTTTTGGTGGTAAAAGTACCAATATATTTGTTCAGGTCATTCAGCACAATTATAGCGTGATGCAGGTACATAAGTTAGAGGGAGAAAAACAGGGTGGCAGAGAGAAGATGTATTGCACACAGAGGCTGTTCCAACCTACTGAGAACACTTCATTGTGTTGGCTAATTGCACCTAATGGATGGGGCAGATAATGTGTTAGGGCTGTTGTCAATAGTTTGCATGGCAGAGAGGCTCAGAAAATGTAAATACATAATCACTAGCCAGATGCCACTCAGTTGTTTTGGTTAGCCAAGTTGTTATTGATTGTGTTTACACAGGTGGCAAATGGATTATTTCCCCTGTCAGAAAAGTTCTGCAGTCAGAAAAATTAATTTGATGACTGAGTATACTCATACATATTTCAACTGGTAGTTTACACAGTTTTCCTTTGCTGTGGACGGCTCCACAGCAGCACATAGATATATATATATATATACAGAATCTCCACACAGCAATGTAGAAAAAACAAATACCATTATATCTTTGCAACACAAATAACCAATTTCATTCATCAGGCACCAAACAGTCATATTGTTAAGTGTCAAATTGCAAAATAAGAGATCTAATGCAGTGACTAAAATATATGCATTCATCCTAAAATACCAATGTGAAACTTGTGAAATTGTTGATATACTGTATAGTGCAGTAAAGCACACCAAAAGGACTTGTAACCCACAACCCAGAACTGCTGTCATTAATGGGCATTCAGCGCAGTATGAATTAAAGGAAGAATACAGTCTTGAGCCATTACACATTACAACATGAGCCACAACATCAATTTATCTTGAATACCCAATATATAAACCCGTACAGCTTAATCTTGTTGGAATCACCCGATCAACAGCTTTCTCCAAGCTCATTCAAAATAAAGAGTCATTGTGAAGGACACACTGATTGGATTTTTCACAAAATCCAAAATGTTTTTTTTGACTCCCTTTACTCAGCATTCTTTTTAGTTTGTGTGAGGAAAATCCTCTCTGATACAGGCACAGATGGTTGCTATGGAAACCAAAATCACTTGTAAGGTAAGTAACTGGGCAGGGATTGAAGGAGGTAGAGAAAGGAGGGCGGGTAAATTATACTTAAAATGAATAAGAAATCGGTATGTGTGTGTTCAGTGTCAAGTGTGTGTGTGTGTGTGTGTGTGGGGGGGGAGATAGAAAAGAGTAGAGGAAATAAAACTAAATGAAAAAAACTTGCTGGTGGGATAGTGGGACTGAGGGAAGGGTTTGGGCCAGTGGAGGAGGTGGAGGAAGTGGGACAAAGGCAAAGAAGCAGGGGAGCTACATCTCACTTTCAGCTTCTTGTCTCCTATGATGGCTCATGGGTGGGGGCCTGAATTTTTAATACTGACAAACACACAAAGGTAATATGCACCCAGAGTGCTGATGTCAAGAAGGGCTACAATGCTAAAAATATCTTATTTGACTTGAACCACATACCAGTATCCCACCTGGATGCTGAGAACCAGACGCGTAGCACTGCTGGCATGCTGCTGACAGACTAGACTTTAATTGGCTGACTGTGTCCACCTTCAGCCTGTCCACATCCTCCTCCAAGGGGCCACAGGCTACAATTTAGGAAATGCTTCATATACAATGAGGCGTGACACTCTGACAGAGTGTTGCCATGGAGCTAATGTTGTACCGGTCTGTTTCTGTGGGGATGGTGATAGGGGTATGTCCTTACCCCGCTGCTTCACCCTGCACAGCAACCGTACACTTCAATCCGCACAAAAAATAAAACCATTTTATGTATTATGGAGAAACAAAACGTCAATGAATTTACTCTCGTACAGCAGCCAGCTCTCTGTGGACCATACGAGTGACACTTCACCAACTGTTCTTTCTAGGAATAATCATCCCCTTTCAACCGCCTGGCTGGGACTAAACAGGAAAAGGGGAGGGAAGAGGAGTCCTGGATGAAATTTCCTTTGATCAGGACATGTCCTTTAATTCCCACATAAAGCAAATTTCAGGAACCTACGTATTTGCAAAAGTCAGGAATATGTACAGTCTTTGTACTTTACTGTATTATTTCTGTGTGAGTGCTGCCAAACCTCTTAGGTCCTGGCATAAAAACGTCATTAAAAATATATTGATTTAAAAAAAATAAAGGAATTCCATACAGTGAGGGTGTGTTAGATTGTAATGTTTAGGAAGCTGACTGCACAAAATACAAAGCTTGAATGGATCAGGTAGACATTTAAGAGCCTGTAATTTGATCTGTTATAGCAACAAATGCACTCATTATTTTTTTTATCCAATATCGCTAATGGAATCTCAACTTTACTTCCATTATTGTGTATGTGTTAGAATACCCATCAATCCAACCAAGTCTCTAATGGACTAAACAGAAAAGGCAGAAAGGGGGAGGGGAAGAGGAGTTGATGTCCCCTGAAAGTTGGTAAGGCAAAACTGGTAAACTGGGCAGCATGGTGATCTCCCTACATGCAGTCTCCTCACATACATCTGGACTGACGAGAGAAGAGAAAGGAAGACACCGAAAAGAGATCACATATCCTGTTTTAAGAGCTAAAGGTTTAAAATCCTTCCTAAAAGGAAGTTTATTTAGCCTCGCCAAAAGAGAAATATGTATAGGAATAAGAGGAAGTGGTGAAGTGGGACACAAAGGAAGAGCAGGTTGAACTAAAGGCACTTTAGATCGGAACTACGGTCAATAAAGAGGCTTACACTTGGTAACATGAAGACAGTCCAAGAAGGCAAACAAATCCAATACAGCAAAGGCAGATCACAGACAAGTAAACACACACGCTGTGTAACTGTCTGAGGGACAGTGCTACTGAGATTACATGTTAGTCCATATTTTTGATAATTCTATTAGTGTGTGAATTCATATGGTAGCCTAATTAAAAACATTAAAAATGTAATAAAGAGTTTAAAAATGGATGTTTGATTTAAAATTGTACTACAATATTTTACATTAAAAATATTTGTTTACATTTTGTTCTTTATTAAAAATGCTATTTTTTATGTGGAAGTCAAAGGTCAAATGACCAGAGTTTAGCGAAGGCCACACCTGTAGTTGTGCTTTTGTATTTCAACCTTGTTATATTTGTTTAATATTTGTTGTAATTTCTTTGCATTTAATGCTCTTTCTGTAGCCTACTGTTGTGACGCTAACATTGTGGGGCCCGTCTAGTTAAGGAAATGTTTTTAAGAGAATGTAAAATGACTGAAAGAAGTATATTTGACTCATTGTATTTTATGTGTTTATTTTCTTTGTAGTTTTCACGGGGTCTTATGATGAAAATGTGGAAATAAATGTTTAAAGGACCTGTATGTATTTGTATGATGCGTGGTCGTATTCAATTGGACCAGTGTAAGTACAGTGAAAACGTAACGCCAGCATGGCCAAGAGTCTAAAGTAAGTCTTACTAAAGAGTAGCATGTGTCCGTGAAGAGAGAGAGGAGCATCGCTGAGGCAGCGTGAGAAGAGATCATGCTGACCCACGGGATAAGGAAGGAGAGCCGTTCCTGACACAGAGTGCAGAGTGCCGCAACAACGAGGACTACAGCTACGCAAATATCTCCTACAGGCCGCAGAGTGCAGTATCTGTTTCCTCCTTAGGTGTCAACACAAAACGGGCGGTTCCACAGACAGCGCCAGATTTTTGGTTACAGTTAGAAAGAAAGTACTTGATAAAACAAACTACTGGTTCATTAAGAGAGAGTAATTTTATCCATCTTTACAGCCCAATTGCTGTTACTGAATTATCAGTGTAATCGTTATTAATGTTATTGCTAATAGTTTTCATCTTCGAGTTTAACTACTCAATAGAGTTTGGGTGAATAGAATTAGCAATTGACTACACTGATAACTACATTGTTGGCTTGTCTGCACAATTAGCAATAAGTTGATGTATACAGTGCCTTTTCTAAAATCTGTGAAATGTCAGCTCATGAAGAAAAATCAGCAAGTGCCAAATTAAGTGGAAAAAATAGATTCTCTTCAAAAGAAGTTAAGTAGTTTGAGAGTACAATTAAAGGCACAAACGGAGGAAGCTGGAAAAGAGAAATTAGAAACACTTATAGGTGACATTATTTCTAAAATAGAGATACTAAAAGTATCAACGGTTGAGCCTATTTCTACCACCTCCCAGACAGACAACCTCAGAAGGAGAGTAAATTCATTACATTGTATGAAAAATGGAAAGAGCCATGCCACTGCCATTTAAAACATTAACACAATAAACTATCTTAAAGATGAATTGTGTTCTGATGAAAATGGACTTTTTGTGAAATGATGGATGACATGCATAAACATACCTGTTATATTCAAAGGACTGCAAGAATAAAGCTACTTGTGGCATATGTAAGAAACCTCATCCAGCACCACTTCACGAGGACCGTGCTCCTGCAGCAGACGCATCTTCTTCTCATGCTATGCAAGCAGAAGGAAACACATCCTCCCTTTCCTCAAAGAGGACAATTTTATGGAAAGACTAGGGCGTTTCTCAAAATGGCATGCAACAGTGAATGTTGTTGCTTGAATCCAGAAACTGGCAAAAAGAACGAAAACAGCAGAGCCCATAAATGTAGAAGACAGAAGGAAGGCCAGTCTAGTACTTGTGAAGTTAGCTCAAAACATTGCCTTCAAAGAGGAATACAAATGTTGAATCATGGCAAACTCCCACAAAACCATTAGTTGTTCCAGCTTGATCCAGTAATGCAAGACGGTGTTCTCAGACTGGGAGGGCGATTAAAGAAGGACTTCTTACATCATGACTTGAAGCATCCGGTAGTCTTAACAAACAATGTGTGATTACACCTCTGATCATAGGTTAATGTCATGAAAAAAGTCAGCATCAAGGCAGGGGACAGACTCTCAATGAGCTCAGAGCACATGATTACTGGGTGGTGGGTGGCAGCAAAATTGTGGCAAGTTACATCAAACAGTGTATCACATGCAGAAGAGCATGCAGACCAACAGAACACAAAAGATGTCAGGTTTACCTGCTAAGCTGTGTTGATCCCTCACCACCATTCTCTTTCTGTGGGATGGATTGTTTTGGGCCCTTTCTCTCTAAGCAGGGTCGCAGAGAGCATAAGCGGTATGGTCTGATATTCACCTGCCTATCCTCAAGGGCAATCCACGTTGAAATATTGGAAGATCTAACAACTGATGCGTTCATAAACGCACTGCGGTGTTTTATAGCTATTTGTGGAGCTGTAAGACAAATCAGGTCAAATTAAGGGACACATTTTGTTGGGGCAAACATTGAACTCACAAAGGCTTTAAAAGAGGTTGATAAAGATAGACTGACATCTTACCTGGCCGAGAAACATTGTGATTTTATCATGAATGTACCTGATGCCAGTCACATGGGAGGGGTTAGGGAACGGCAGATAAGGACAGTTAGGAGCGTCCTTAGCTGTGTTCTTGCCAAGAGTGCTGGAAGATTAGATGATGCTTCTTTAAGAAGATTTTTCTATGAAGCAATTTCACTAGTAAACAGTCAACTGACAGTCTACTGACAGCATTAATGATCCCAAAAGTCTAGAACCACTTACTCCAAACCATTTGCTGACCATGAAAAGCTCTGTCCCGCTTCCTCCTCCAGGAAAATTTGTGGCGCCCGTCTACTTAAGGAAACATGTTTAACCCTTATGTTGTCATTGTGTCGCATTGACCCGTGTTCAGTTAATTTTTTTTCTTTGTCACAAAAAAATGGGCTGTCCAAATAAGCTGAAAATGTCATCATTAAAAATACCAAAAACCTTGGAAAAAACACCAAAAACATAAAAAAGCACCCATAACATTGAAAAAGTGACAAAAATGAAGCGATAATGTTGAACAAAAAGTGACCAAAATGTTTTTTGTTTTTTTTCATGGTGGATGGGAAGACAAGAAAAGGGTTAGGGTTTACTTTGTAGTTTTCACGGTGTCTTACAATGGAAATGTGGACATTAAAACATTTTTTGTTCAAAGGACATCCAGTATGATGTGTGGCCGTATTCAATTGGACCAGTGTAAGTACTTGCTGGTTTAAAGAATCCTGTGGGACTAAATTATGGAACGAGGGACAGGTATGCAGGGAGGAGCAGGCTCATGTAAGGGCAGGGAATGTCAGATATCGGGTTATGGGGACTGACTGGATTACAAAGAAATGAGGGGGTGGAGAAGGGAAGACAGGGCAGGTGTCACCATGACACAAGATATTTTCTTTTGTTTGTATGAATCTTCAAAAGTGTACTCTGTGTGTGTGTGCGCGCACGTTTGTGCGTGTGCACCTATCCTGGGGTGTGGTATCTGCCATGTGAATCACAGTCTAGCCCAGCTTCTTTCCCTCTATTATTTCTCTTTTCATCATCACAACAGCAACATTACTGTCACTCTCTGACCTTTCTACCTGAATATATTACACACATTCATAAAAACACAAAAACAAATGACACAACAAATATATCTTTCTGAATGCAATGCTGCCTCTAATCCCTCTCATCATACATACACAAAAACACATTCATGAAGACACACACAGACAGACATGTGTTAATAGATCTGTCCCTCTGGTTGCCAGGGAAACACCAATATATAGGGATCAGAATGAGGGGTCATTGACTTCCACTTCCTGTTGAACTGTGACTGGTGGGGTCATCAGAAAGGTTGTACATTTATGAAAAGGAAGGGAGAGTAAACAATAGTGTGTGTGTACGTGTGTGCTTGCTCCTGTCTTATGTGTGTGCTGTCCTGCCATGCAACAATGTTGAAGAGCTACACATCTCCACAACATCATCATCATCGTTTATTAGTAGAAGCATCCAGTACACCACTCATCTCTACTGTCACCACAAAGACATTAAAAAATCCTGTTGCGATGGAAACAGTTTCTCGCTGAGAGAACCTGGTGAAATGTGTTGTTTTGATAACATTATAGTTGACAGGTGTACCACATTAACGTGGACTAGCAGACGCAAGTGATAATGGTGGCCCATTTGCCTGCGTCCACCTGCCTTCCTCCTTTTCCTTGACAAAGCTCTATGTGCACACACATGCACAGAAACACACAAGCCATCCTTGCCATGTGGGTTTAGGTCTCTGTTTTAAAGTGTAATGTAGAAGACTTGTAGACAGAGCAGCAGGGCACATCAATCAGGCATGGAGAAAAAAAAAATACTTTTGTGTGGATGTATGCTTTGTGCGAGGGCATGCATGCACTGTAAGTTAAGTATTTCTTCAGGAAATACATAGTTGAACTCTCAGGGCAAAAGCATTAAGCAAACATATGTGAGGTATGTAATTTAACCCAGAAAACCCTATTGTTTCATTGCATTAACACTATAGAACACACAATACCCAATGTTCCTATTCAAAGACATGCATTTATTTAACAATCTCACTTACCCATTCACACAAGCCTATGGCAATGATATACCATGCATTGCACAAGCCATGGTCCAATTATCGAGAGGAATTAGGGTTCAGAATCTAACTCAACATGTGGACAGGAGCCTGAGATTGACCTGCGTAATATGTGATTAGTGGACATTGGACACCCGACTACCTGCTGAGCCACATCAGCCCATTTCTTAAAGTCAAAGCATTCACCTTTAAGAGGAAAGCTGTAATGTTTAGTATTGTGTATAATCATAAATCACTTGAATCATGCAAATTCAATTTACATTTATTAAAATGTATTCTTTCTGGTGTTACAATTTGGTCATTTCTTGCATGTGCGGTCATATTCGGTTGGCTAACTTTGGCTGGAATATGATTTAAAAGCTATTCCAATTTCCATTTCCTCTGTGTCCTATGCTATCCTCTGCTCCAAGAGCAATCCTGAAAGACTAAATGGGTTTCCTGAACAAAAGGAGAGGGGCTGAGAGACAGGTGGAGAGAGAAAGAGAGAAGCAGAAAAGTAGGCAATGAACATTATCTTGGCCTTAAAAATATAGAAAAAAATCATGAAAATGAATATTGGCAAGCAATGAACTCCTTGGGAGCAGTAGAGCACCATCCAGTAGATAACAAGCTCATCCCATCTGGGTATGTGCTGTGCTCTGGGCAGAGCACTGCCTCAGGCTGCCTGGCTTTCACACCTCTGTTACTCATTTTATTTTCACCCTAAATCAATTTTCTCTGTTCAAGCTGAGATTGTGTGAATGCTGTGACTGCCTTCTTGCTCAAACAAACGTGTGAACTAATAGGAAGGTGTTTAATTCAAAAGGTTTTGACTCAATAATCACCAATCAAGACCTGTAACAAGTTGTTATTGGAAACTCAATATGTATATTGCATGTGCCTCATTATTTTACACCATGAGATATGGCCAGAGAGCAGTTTTAGAAAATGTGATTCATCAAATAACAAATACTTACTGTGTGGTCCTTTGTCAGGCTATTCTGAACAGCGATGTCTTCGCTGCCCTTATGATGAATGAAGACCACGTAAACAATTATATAAACGACCAAACAAAAACTCAAAGACAAGAGAAGAATTACTTCTATGGCTGCCTGGATGTTGTGAGCAATTTTCACTGCTGAAACTTTACTCTTAACCCACACTTTGCTAGGCCTGCTATGGTAAGATTATACACCTAAAGGATGACACTCAATTAGAATAAGGACAGATGACAAATGGAGATTATAAAACAAACAATCTTGTGTAGTAAAATGCCTCTTTAACTGGCAATAAACATTTACAACCACAATTTGAATTAATTCAATTTCAATTCAATTTATTAATAGTATCAATTCACAACAAGAGTTATCTCAAGACACTTTACATTTTGAGTAGGTCTAGACCACACTCCAGAATTCACAAGGACCCAACAGTTTCCTCCAGAGCAAGCGACAGTGCGACAGTGGCGAGGAAAAACTTCCTTTTAGGCAGAAACCTCGGTCAGACCCAGGCTCTTGGTAGGCGGTGTCTGACGGGCCGGTTGGGGTTAGAATGAAAAGTGGCAATTACAGTCCCAATAAAAATAGTAGTTGTTAGTAGTCCTTTGTAGTAGGCATAGCAGAGCGTAGCAGGAAGAACATGGCATCGCAGAGCGTGTAGCGGGACCATGGCGACAGCTGCAACCTCGATTCTGGAGCCTCCTTGATCCGAGGAAACATGCTGGGGGAAAAAGAACATAAGGACTCCGGGGAATGACTCCCCAGAACTAGGTTAGTAACAAGCATTTCTGGGACATGGATGCACATAATTGGAAAGATAGAAAGATAGAGGAGAGAGGAACTAGGTGTGTCACAGGAAGTCCCAGCTGTCTAAAACTACTATTACAGCATAACCAGGAGAGACAGTGTAAAGAGAGGAGCCTGGTCAGGCTACAACTCTCCCCAAACCCTCCCTTGGCTAGGGTAGGGGGAGAGACACTTAGGGTTAAGGTCATGAGGGTCAGGGTTAAGGTCAGGAAGGTCAAAGTAGGGGAAGGATACAGACCCGGGTTAGGGTAGGGGGAGAGAAAGATAGAGTTAAGATCAAGACGGTCAAAGTGGGGGATGGGATACAAACCCTGGTTAGGGTAGGGGGAGAGAAAATGGGGGTTAGAGTCAGGAAGGTCAGAGAGGGGGATGAGATACAAACCCTGGTTAAGGTAGGGCATATTATTATATATGCCCTAACTATAAGCTTTATCAAAAAGGATAGTCTTAAGCCTACTCTTAAATGTGGAGACGGTGTCTGCCTCCCGAACCCAGACTGGAACCTGGTTCCACAGGAGAGGAGCCTGATAGCTGAACGCCCTGGCTCCTATTCTACTTTTAGAGACTCTAGGAACCATAAGTAATCCTGCATTCTGGGAGCGTAGTGCTCTTGTAGGGTTGTAAGGTACTATGAGCTCTTTAAGATAAGATGGTGCCTGACCATGAAGAGCTTTGTAGGTGAGAAGAAGGATTTTAAACTCTATTCTGGATTTTACAGGAAGCCAATGCAGAGAAGCTAAAACAGGAGAGATGTGATCTCTTTCCCTGGTTCCTGTCAGAACACGTGCTGCAGCATTCTGGATCAGCTGAAGAGTCTTTATGGACTTTTTTGAGCAGCCTGATAATAAAGAATTGCAGTAATCCAGCCTAGAAGTAACAAATGCATGGACTAGTTTTTCTGCATCATTTTTAGACAGGATATTCCTGATTTTTGCAATATTATGTCGGTGAAAAAAGGAGATCCTTGAAATTTGCTTTATGTGGGAATTAAAGGACATGTCCTGATCAAAGATAACTCCAAGATCAAATCCAGAGTAACTATGATAACTCCCCAAGATTCATCCAGGTTTTAATATCCTGAAGACTCACAGTGGTGAAAATTACTGGAAAATAGAACAAACAATATTGCCACTGAATGAGTGAGCTGAAAGGTGCCATCAGGCATTTCAATATCTCAAAGAATGAATTAAAAATCAGTTCACGGAAAGTCATCCATTTTAGAAATGCCCAAATTGCAATAACTTCAGTTTTTGATCTGGTTTTAACATTAGAAAATTACAGCTCATCAGGTTTTAATATCCTGAAAAAACATTTGAAAAAGTTTAGCTAAAGATTAGTTTCATCTGTTTGATTGATAGATATAATTGAGTATCATCTGCATAACTGCATAACTGATGAACAAGGGAGGCTTGGACATAGACAGAGGCCGGACATGGACTGTCTCACATCTGGATGATTGATTTCCTGAAGTTGCACACATGGATTAAAATACACACACACAGACAGACAGACAGACAAAAAAAACTTAAATTGTTCCAGCGGTTGTATGTTTACACCCATGTCTGTCCAGACTCATAATGTACAATATGTAGTAGTCTTCAGAGGAATTTAATATAAGGTATTAAATGTATTCTGTGGTGAAATGAAAGTTATCACTATATTGACATGTATGAATCCAGTAAACATCTAGGAAATGTAGAAAATTTAGAAAACAACTGGTTATATTCCAGAAAATTCCCTAATAAATTCTAGAAAACTCTAGGTTCAAGGGCCAAGGTTTAAAAGTGACACTCCGCTATGGGCCACAGTGACCTTGACCTTTGACCAACAAAATGTCCAAAAATAGTCCATCTTTTAGTCCAAGTAGACGTTTGTGTCAAATTTGAAGAAATTCCCTCCAGGCGTTCAGGAGATATCACGTTTACGAGAATGGGACGAACATGAGGTCACAGTGACTTTGACCTTTGACCAACAAAATCTAATCTGTTCATACTTGAGTCCGAGTAGACGTTTGGGCCAATTTTCAAGAAATTCATTCAAGGCATACCTGAGAGAATGGGAAATAGATACACAACCTGAAAACAAAAAATGCCTCTGGCCGCGGCTATCATCGACTTGGAAGCATTAAAACACAACCGGCTCACTTGGAAATTAGCTAACCGTTACCAAGTCGCCGTCTGTGTTTTTTCCCTCCAAATATCATGAGAGGATGAGCAACTGAAAATCATTGTCAGTGACGTAGCCTTGGAACAAATGAGTCTATGGCAACCCTAGATTGTAAATATCCCACAAAAAAATTCTTAAATGTTTAAATGGTAAATGTTTGGTGTGTACCACATCTGTACAGTGTGAATTAGTTCAATACAGAGTATTTTATATTTCTAAAGCATTGCACTAGCAACCCCTTCACACCGAAAACAATAACAAAATAAAATGTAAATAAAAACAGCATCACAAAAAAAATTGAATCTGTAATTTAATAGATATATACTTTATTAATTATCTCTGATAAAATAAAATTACAAAATAATTTCAACTTCAAACGGCACTTTCCTTGTTCATTACCATTTAAGTTTTGTTAATACATATATCATAATTGATATAATTGACATAATCATAATTAATGACAAATGAGAATACTATAGTTCAGTAATATTAGATATCAGCTATAACTGTGTTCAATTATAATGGTAGAAAAGACTAAGCAATACAAAGCTAGATTTCGTTAACAGCATACTATACAATATTCCAAGCGTATGTAATTCAGTATTCCGGCCACAGCATGTCGCTATAAGACAGTTTTCAATATTGTCTCCAATGTAAGGGTAGGCTTGTCTCTTTTCCCATCACACCATTACAATTTCTCTCAGATATACATTAATCTCTCTTTCTGTTTTATTTATTTCATAAACAGCTGTTCCTTCATGGCCATTTATCCTTTATAAGGTTAGTTTGTGTTCCCTTGGGTTCATCCGTTGTCCACCGTGATCTGTTTTAAAGCAGTGAAGAGCAGCCCATGTACAGCACTGTAACAAGTCCATACCCACATTTTCACAGTTATTCCCTCAGAAATATTGTCAGGATATCTGCAACGCCTCCTGCTATCTTTTGTCCCAAGTGACAGCAGCATTCCCTGCCCCTAATTGAAGACCATTTAAGAGAGAGCACTTTGGTTGTTGAAGTATGTGAATATCTGTGTGTGCGTGCGGGTGTCTGTTCCTGTGTCTGCATTGGCAGTTTAAGTGATTGGGCAAGCAAGAGTGTTTGAGTGTATTTCTTGACACAGATTACATTCATGATAACAGTGCTTTGTTTTGGGACTAAAAGCTTGATCAAGAATGGCAGTATGTAAGGTCTTCTTCCCCTTATAAAGGGCCATACACACAAGCATACAATGTGAAAAAATATATCAACTTATAATCACACAGGTAAATAATTGTTGGATTTTTAAAAAGTCAATTAAATTACTAATGTAAAAATCATTTTCGTATTATATTCCAAGTAGAAATATTTTTCAGAGAATGAATGCAAAGCAATAGATACTACAGCATCCCAGTCAATCGGACTCCCCTGACTTCAGACAAGTAAAACAATGAGAAGATCATTTATTATTGATGGAGAACGTTTTGACTGTTGTTACCTGTCTGCAAAACAATCACCAAATGTGGAGCATTACGTTTGTGGAAAGCTCTGTCTTGTATGAGTCAGTGTTTCTTCAAAACTAATCAACCAGTTTGATATGGTTTAATATATGTTTCTCTTCAACCTTTTTTTTTAACAACCATCTCAGTATTAATGCACTTGATACAACTATAAATTGTCAATTTGCTGAGGTTTTTATAAGAAATGTTGACGGAAATGAAACAAAATCAAACTCTTTAAAGTCTAATTTCAGTACAGCAAACCTACACGTACACGTAAACATCAGTTCAAACTGAATCTGTAATTCAATAAATGCAGTAATAAAGTCCTGTTGTAGTTGTGTTCCCTTTGCGCCACAAACAGACGTTGTGATGACTTTTGTCTCTTGGTGTCATACCAACTTATTTCAACTTCATCTGCAATTTGTGTAGTTCAGTGAGTGGTAACGGTTTCCAACTGAGTAGTTAAAATGTCACAAATATGCATTTTAAGTCTAGACTACTGCATCAGCTCACACCCACAAAAGATAAGTCTTTTGGATGAACATTTTTTACAGTGTGTCGACATTGCTTGGCAGTGCTCTGTGGCACTTGACTGTGCATTGAGTGCTTGGCAGTATAGGCTTTAGTGTTATCTTGTGGGCTACTGCACACAAATTATTTGTGTGAGTGTAGGGCCTGCATTGTGAAATTTGTTTTATTTATGTATCTATTTTTGTGCTGTGTTAACTTGTATTGCATGAATGATGTGTTGATATAAGTTCTGTGTGTGTGTGTGTGTGTGTGTGTGTGCAGTTCATACCACTAGTTTTATTTATTTATATATATATATATATATATCATGGTCGTATTGATCGACTCTCTGTTAAAGGGATGCTCGTTAACACACAGGTAGCATTCAGATAGAAAATACATCTTAAGGATAAAAAGTCATGGTCATTAATTCCTGATGAAGGAAGTTGGGAGAGAAATTGGGAGAGAGAAAGAGAGAGAGAATAAAAGGCCCTTTTCAGAAATTGGAGTGGATTCCATTTAGGAGCTCTGAGTTCATGTAATTATTCCTCGTTATTTCTCCTCCCCTCTCCTTCCCCCTCCTCATCCTCTCTACCTCCATTTCTCACTTTCTTGACATTCTTCCTCCTCCTCACACCTCTCAGAGTCTCCATTTGATCTCAATTTTTCTTCTCCTTCCATTGCCAAGGAAAACGCCCCAAAGTCCCTAACATGTCTCATCGTTCATACTGGCCCTCCATCCTAATCCTATTATTTATCCTCATAGTTCAGTCTTCATCCCTTCCTCATGGAGCGTTATTTTCTGAGGATTGCTTCACATTTCTCTCCTCCTCCCTCCTTGTTCCTCTCCTTTAGTCTGATGTGAGACCACTAGCACAACCCCCTCCTCTCTCCCTGAATTCTTTCCATATTTGTTCTGTCCTGGTCCTCAGAGCTGTCTTCAGCAGCTAGAAGTGCAGGTGTTTGGGATGGGACTAGCCTCCAGGCTCCCCTCTGGGCTCAGAGATGTGGGCGACAGAGGGGACTCTAAGGCCAAAGTAGGGACCTGGGATGGGGGCGATGCTGGAGATAAGACCTGGACTGGAGAAACTGAAGCTGCAGTGGTTAAAGACACAGCAGGGGACAGTGGAACCACAGCACCTCCTCCACCACCTCCTCTCCCATCCCACCCATCCCTCCCGTCCCTCTCTCGGAGCAAGTGGACCAGGGCGGCGTGCTGGGTGCTCAGGGTGGCCGAGAGGTGGGCAGGCAGGGTGTTGAAGCCGGCAGTGAGCTGCTCCACCCGCTGCTCCAGGGACAGCATCTGGCGTTCCAAGTCCTCGCTGCGGTCATTGAGCTCCGACATGAGCTCATACATGACGCTCTGCATCTATAAGAGGAGAGGAGAGGAGAGGAGAGATGACTCGGTGCACACAGAGTGCTTTGTAGAAGGGACACTGATTGCAAATACGTTATGAGTGTTGCTTTATTAAAGTTTGTTTAAAGAAAATTAATTTGGATTGAATAAGTAAATGGGGTTGGGGAGAGTGAAGCAAAAATGTAAAAAGGGTAAGCCTGAGGCTCAGAAGGAGTGAGTAAGAAAGTGTCCAAAGAGGGAGTAGAAGCTGGAATTAAAAAGAGGCTGGAGTAAGGTATCTACTGTATGTGGGCATTATTGTGACGAAAAGGGAGAATAAGAGAGCAGAGAGAGAGAGAATGAAAGGAAGGCGGCAGAGTGTACCTGCGTTGCACATCTTGGCCTCCAAAACCACAGTAAATGCACAAGTGTTCATTGAGATGGCATAATTGCAAAATATTTGGTGCTAAAGGCATTGGTCCTTGGAAAGAAGCACGCACACACACACACACAATTTCTTTCTCCCTCTTTACTCACTCCCTCGTCTGTCTCTCTTTTACAATCACAGTCACATGCTGAAACATGCACGCACACACACACTCTCACGCTCAGACACCCACACAGTAACAGAAAAACATGAGCACTCCCCTCCCTTCTCTCATTTCCTCGTCACTCTCTCTCTCAGTCATCCCCGTTTTTACACTTGTTCCGGTTGCTAGGAGACACAAAACCACGAAAATGGGCATGCCATTATTGAAACGGAGGAATGTTGTAGTATATTTTGTGGGGGCTAAGGCATGTTAGGTATGAGTTACTGACCTGAGCGAGGGTTATGTGTCTGTGAAGTGGATGTCCAACATAAACGAAGAGCTCAGATGTGTGTGTAAACTGTGTCTGTGTGTGACTCACCTTTGAGAGGTCCACTAGTGTGTTGGCCTGATCACTGAGTTTCCTCTGCTCCATTTTCACACTGCGTAATCTGCAAACAGATACACACATATTAAGTACACACACAAAGTTGAAACCCAGTAAATACACAGTGGGTAGTCCAGAGAGCCAATCCTTCCGGGTCCAGACAATAACACTATAGAGCGGTCACCTTGCCTGATTCAGCTTCATTTACACCTGCAGTGTGCTGCTGAATTTGAATGAACAAACATAGTGTGCTTTGAAACCCTGTCATTTTTCAATCCAGCTGAAAGTATATATACATACATTTAATGTTGGAATAAGACTGAAACCTTCAGCTTTAGAGTAAGAAAACAGGGTAGTTTTAATATTAAGAAACCTTAAGGGGAATAAGGTCTAAGGCGAAACTAAATGGAATGAAATTAGATAAAATAAATCATCTTTCTTCAGTCCAATTAAAATTAAAACTGTCAACTCTCAAAACACAATTCAAGGGAACATTTGTTCTAAACTAACTGTCTAATATGTGTTTTCATAAAAATAAACCCTGTGGCTTCTTCCGTTATAATTTTATGAGGCTGCACCTCCTGATGAACTACTTTGTACTCGTATCCCATTAAATCATCCTGTCACTGTATTCACAGTCTGCCTCACATCCACAGTCCGCATGCTTTAAGATTAGCCTTTCCATGTCACAATTAAAAAAAATGTTCTCGGTCACCATTCAAGATCAAAGGAGCAAGTGCCATTAAAGGTACGCTTAATTGTGATGATAGACAGAGGAAATACAAAAATATCTGAGTAAACAATTTTTAACGGGACAACTACCCTTAAAGCCATGGAAGAACAGAATTACAATGCATGATTTTTGCAGAGATTTTACAGTATGTACAATGCAGTGATTAGTCAGTCCCACAACTGTATTTGTCTGGAGTGAACCTGCCCTTTAGTAGATGATGATTCATTTTGTGTGTGTGTGTGTTTGCAGGGATTTATGCACTTTATGTGATTATCAGCGTTGATTCAACTTGTGGGTGGATAGAAAATACAGCTGATTTCAAAGGCTTCAGCAGCACTGTTGTGTTCTTGTGTACATGTGTTTGTTTTTGAGTGTGTGTGTGGGTGGATGTAAGGTGTGGTCTCACTGATGTATAGCTTGGAGGAACTTCCGCTGATGCTTGCGGACTCTGGAGTGGTCGATCTTCTTCTTCATCAGTTTGGTGTGTTTGTAGATGAGCCAGGTTTCCCGCAGCACATTAGCCGCTGCATTCTTTATCTGCTCGCATACACATAAATGTAAACACACACACACACACACACACACACACACACACACACACAACACACACACACACACACACACACTCCTTGCAGGCAACAGGTTTGCCCAGATTGGTTCTCTTTTTCCCTCCATTATCCATTGTCTCCCTGCAAAGAAAAAAAATCTAAACCATAGTTTTCTTTTTAGAAGCTGCCCTTATTCTCTGTCTCTCTCTACACATGCCGGCTTGCTTGCCAATGCTTTTCATGTACGCATAAACAGCTCTCTCCTTGGGGAGATTTGGCAATGAGAACCAACAGGAGTCTATCCCTCACACCCACTTCTCTCCTCTCCTGGCCTGTCTATAAGCCACATTAAACTTGGAATAACACAAATGGGCTGCATTATCTTGGCTTGTTGGGAGACATTCACTAGAATACTATTACAGTTTTTTTAACACACACACACACACACACACGTTCATTATTCTAAAAATAATACTGTTTCTCACGTATGTTTATGGTTTTGATTTTTGTATGCAACAGTTTTTTTGTATGCAAAACATGTTTTGCCACTAGAACATTGTACTTTGCTACTCTAGAACATTGTAGGGAAATGTAGATTTAAGCCTATGATTTGATTTAGAACAAAAGTGTTTACATGGCATATCAAAAGATTTACTATTATGAAAAAAGTGTTTGCCATTTGATGCAAATGCTCAATTTTGATAGTCGTTTCTGATTTTTTAATGCAGTGTTTCCTTTTTAAAGGAGATATGAGGCATTTTGCTTTTTGCAGTTTTGGGAATTATGAGTTATTTTTTATTATTAGAATTTTGAAAAAAGGAGACAGTTTTAAAAACATGAGTAAGCAGTTGTAAAACTTTAAATCTAGCTCCATTTAATTATAACAGCAACTGAATAAAAACAACGGCAGCATACTCTCAAAACTTAATGTTGAAGACAATCCTCATCCCTGCAGAAGAGACACAGAGAGAAATAGCCTATGTAATGATGCTCACTCATTAAAAAACAGAAGGTTGTTTTTATACTGGTCAAACATAGGCTCCATTTTATTTGTATCATCTGAATGTGAGATTGCTGTGATTTAATAAAAGACTCATAAGAAATGTCCATGTAGGCTTCAGATCAATTTATGTGGACAAAGATCAGGATTCACTTACATAATTGTATATCCATATCTGCTCCATTGTGTTTAATGTACTGTACATACTCAATAAAGTAGGTTGCTATGTAATTACAACACAGGGGACGGAGACCCAGCAAAAAAAGCGAGGGTGGATACCATAGAGAAAGCAGAAGGGCGAGAGAATCTGTAAGGACATAAATTGAATGAGAGACTTCAAAGAGCTGCTGAGCACTTAACAAAGAACAATTATACACCTTTCTAAGAGAACAAAAGAGAAAGGGGCAGCTTGGCTAATCAGCACCTATCCGCTGCAGTCAAGGACTGCTCACACACATAAGCGCCTACACATAAACACATGCAGAGAAACACACATTATTGGCCACAAGTGAAGAGAGTAGAAGGCCCTGGGCCTTGCAGATGTGTAACTGTATTGTTGTTTTCAGTTGTCGATATATATTTTTCTATATCGATTTCTTGTATTAATGTCTGTCCTGACGTGCTGTAACCATGTTTTATGTTTCTGCAGAACAGGAACCTGCTGAAAACCAGTTTTTAAACTGAGTTAGGCCCGTTTTTATATTGTAATGAAATGTTACTTTTTCTAACTTTCCTGTATAATAAATATATATGAAGACCTAGGGCTGGTGTATGAGGTCCAGCCTGCTATGCCAAGTTTCCCCTCTGAGCCTCATCTCCAAGTTTGTATCAATAGGATTACATCCGACCATAGCAAGGAAAGGCACTGACAGAGCTGCAAAGATTCTGAAGAGACATCATCAAGATGAAGACATGTTAGTGGGTCCACCAACATCATTGCTGACATCTTGATGGTAGCGTTGCATTTTTTTTAGAACGTCTTTTAACATAGAATTAAAAATCACATCTGCTTACACTGCTGGAGAGGATATTTGCAACCAATTCAATTCACCATCAATTTTGCTTTGGATTATGTCTTATCTCTAATTTAATCATTGGCCAGGTTACTAAAGAGCCTATTTAATACCCCTCACGTCTACAGGCCCATTGGTAAATTGATAAGTCAAATCCTATTTATCAGTTGATTAATCATTGCAGGGTGAATAAAATATGATGAATGATGGCATTTTGTGTCTGTTGGGTCGGCTCGCTGTTGAAGTTTTCACACAAACTTCCAACATCTGTCCAGCAATGCAAGCTCACTGCTTTAGGCCATTTAATTTAGCTTCAAGCTTCAATCTTAATATAAATCGTGGGAACTGCTTGGCATGCAAATGGCAGCAGCTGATAATATCACACTGTGTGTATTTTACAGTTAATTCACCCCACTAACCTCTTTTTTTTCTTTTCTTCATATCTCCTCCTGGGAGTTTAAGTAGAAACTGAGGCAACTCCTTTTACAAAAATTAAAGACTCAACATGAGCTGCTAAGACAACTCCACAAGAAACCAATCGACAGCAGCAGCTCTTTCTCGACCATATGGCCTGTACTTTGGCAACCATGTTGGGGCCATATGGCTGGTTTGGGTCAAAGATCTGTTCTAGTTGCTTCCCTACACAGCACACCTTATGGCAGGTACATGAGTAATCTGTTAAGACAAGGGGTTCCCACATCTCAGCATGTTGGGGGTTGATGACATATTGTTGAGTATAATTTAATCAGTACAAATATAAATATTATAGAAATGTCACAGACATGGCCACTACAGTAAAGTAGTGTAATGTGTTTTTTTTCAAACAAGCATAGACTCAAATACTTAGATATTGGTATCAGGAAGTAAAAATATAAGAATTGGGTTCTGAGACCTTGCTTTTACTGAAAAACAAATCCTGGATTGTTTCCCTTCATTTTCCATAGTGATGGAGAAAGTTAACATCAAAGAAAAAAAGCTGAGGCGCCAGGCCTGACCCTTCCAATCCAAGCACTATGTATGCAATTAGTAATTTGGTGTTGTGGTGCTGTAATTACAATGTTGTTCTCTAGGAGAGCAGAAAACAAACAAACAACAGACCAGGCCATGTGGCCTTACTTGCTCTGACCTTCTCCTCACAGGGGCAAGGCCCGCACCTCTAACACACACACACACACACACACACACACACACACACACACACACACACACACACACACACACACACACACACACACACACACAAATTGGTGAAACAAACACAAGACAAACAAATCAATGACATTATAAAGCTAAAGTAAAAATTGGCTTCCACTGGTTTCATATGTGTATGTGTGTCTAAACAGTGAAACACAGCCGAGTGATGTGTAAATCCATTGAGTGTTAAACTATTTTTGGTTGCTGTCACAATATGGCTATACTAATAAGGATCCATCTGGCTTGCATGTGAATTAAAAGGCTGTCGGAAAAGGAGTTATTTTTACTGCATGAAATGAAAGCTAGCTTAGTAGAAATCTTCGGAGGTTAGATTGCTCCCATTTGACTAGTGGTGTAAACATTGGAAGGCATCGCAGAACCTCATTCTTGGCCGCAACCCAGAGTGCACTCTGAATATTCAGAGGGCGAAGCTCAGAATATGCCAGAGGGACTTCTAAAAGTGCTCTGATTTAACCAATCGTCCGGAGTGGTGGCAGAATACGCATTCACATTGTAAATTTATAGAAAGACAACATTTTCAACTTTGCAACTCAACTTAAAAAGCTTTGGATCAAAGTACTGACCTCAGAAACAACCATATGCACATGGTCAATTGGCTCGTTGCTTCAATGAATGGCATTTAATTGACATGGTAGTTTCATCAAATGGAAGGACACACCAGTTCACTCAACTGGCTTAGCGCCTACAGTAAGTGTGTCCTGCTTTTTCAGTTTTGAGAGCACTCTGTGAACTCTGTGATAGACTTTCAGCAGGACTCTGCCTTAACCAATACAATCAAAACACTCTGCATCAACAAGTCCTGATACCAAAAATGATCACTTAAAGCCTCAGGTACATGGTCGACTTTGCGGTTATGTTATGTAATTTCCATCTTTATTAATCCTATCAAAGGGAGAGGAACACGATACTTTACTGAACACTGCATAAAAATTAACCCAGTGCTTTGAACCTTGAATTATGTTTTTAAAGCATATACTCCTCCTTGATAAGGTTATTATTATCTATTATTATCTTCACCTAATCTGCAACACACAATATATCAATCTTGTCGGCCTCGTCTAAAAATCTGATCTGAGGATGAAAGTAGAGAACATGCATATGACGGAAAGTGAAAATATTTTGAAATATGTTAAAGTATCTGTCACAGAGTGTCAAAATAATGTTCTGTGTGGTTCACAGATGTCTAAGGAAGTTAGTTTACTTTCAGTTTTAGGGCTCTAGCTCTGTACAACCACACCCAACACTTTTTCTTACACTAACATCACCAACAACAGTGTCCACAGGAGCAACACTAATTGGCATTTTGTTGACATTCTTGGTAAAACCTTCAAAGTAGAGCCTGACCGATATATTGGGGGGGCCGATATTATCGGCTGAAATTAGGCATTTCCCGATCTATTGGTATTGGCATTTATAATGGCAGATTAAAAAAAAATCTGATTCATTTATAATGACAAACCAATTATTCAGATAAATGAATATAAAATATATAATAAAAAATAAAATAAAAACGGACGGTCAACCATGTTATAAATGTTGTATGTGCTCTACAGCGTCCCCGTTGGCAACACTCTTATTTTTTTTGTTATTTTGTTTTTGTTCAAAGGACTTTAAGTTTCATATCTTAAGTTTGTATTTTTATACATTTTATTTATCAGAACTTTAATATATTTTGATGTTCCTCTGTTCTGTTGTGATAATAAAACAAATTATTATCATATTATTTTAGTGAGAACTCACACATAATTACAAATAACTAATGTTAGAGAAATCTGTCTGTTTTGTTACGCTGTTTCTAGATTAAAAAAAAATAATTATATATATATATTTCGGCCGATATATCTGAATATCAGATTTTTAAATAACTAAATAACTGTATCGGTATCAGCCTTAAAAATCCTTTATCCGTCAGGCTCTACTTCAAAGAGAAGGAAACAACATTTCACGGATGTAGAAAGCCAGTGGGTGTGCTGTGTGTGTGCACACACACATATGATGACAGCAGGATGTAAAGGCTATCTTTGCATTATTCATTATAAAACCTTGAGTGATTGTATTCTCTTGTAACTGTGATATGGCAGAGAATGGCCCCAGCCATGTAAATCTATGTGCATACAACAGTTACAATCATTGCTCTGTCAGTAATAGAGGGCAGGGGACAATTACCACTGCATAAACCAAAGACCCTTTGAAGGAAATGTCACCAAGCAGCTTGGTGCATTGTGTTGAATGGTGCTGTATGGTGCTTCCCTTACTTGATGCTTTGATGATATGTTGCTTTACTTTATTTATCTAGGGGGGTGATCAGCATCAGTTTGATTTAAAGTTATGCAGTGAAAGTCATTGCAATTACTTAATACAGCTTACACATTTAAAAAAAAAAAAAAATTATTTAAAATTTAAAAACTTCAGTCAGGAGCATAACATTACAGACTAGAGCCCGTCTGATAAAGGATTTTTAAGGCCGATACGATACAAGTATTTGGTTATTTAAAAATCAGATAATTCAGAAACGCGCAACAAAACATAAACAGATTTCCCTAACATTGGTTATTTGTAGTTATTTATGAGTTCTCACTAAAATAATATGATAATAATTTGTTTTACTGTCACAACACAACAGAGGAACATCCAAATATATAAACGTTCTGATAGATAAAATGTATAAAAATACAAACTTAAAATATGAAACTTAAATTCCTTTGTACAAAAACTTGACGTTGTAGAGCGCCCTCTGGTGGACAAACTAGGCAACGCCAACACTCATAACATGGTTGACCATCCGTTTTTATTTTATTTTGAAATATCAGAAACAATTATTGTCATTATAAATGATTCTGATGAATGAATATCAGCAATTATTAATGTCAATACAGATAGATCGGCTGATAATATATATAATATATCAGTTGGGCTCTATTTCAGACTAATTATGATTTGATTTAAAATATATCCACATATGTGTTCTGCAGCAAAATAATCATACAAATAGATTGACAAATAGACAAATTAGTGTGAGGCTGGTCTTTCATATATTTACAGTCACAATAACCAACTACAATAACACGACTCCATCCAACCGTAATTAGTCAATTGTACACTCACCTCAACACCATCACCTACTAGAAAATTTAGGAAGGTAATATAGCTAAATGTAAGGCATAAATGAATTAACTGTACAGCTACTCCCACTACAAATCAAATTTCCATTTGTATTAGTAGCATGACCGTAAACTTAACCAAACCTACTGAAATAAGAGTCTATAGCCATGCTAGTGGTTCTGTGAGGCTGGGCTTTGAGCTAAATGCTAACATGTCCATGCTACTATGCTCACAATGACTGTGCTAACATGCTGATGTCAAGAAGGCATCATTTTTACCAGACTCAACATCTTAGCATGACAGCTAATGAGCTTGAAACACAAAATAGAGCTGTCACAATATTTCACTAAACACCAAAGATGTCCACTTGGTTGGCCCTATGGGAAAGGTAAGGGGTTCATCATTAGGATTCATCCTCTGGGAACCATAAATATTGTCAATATCATGCAAATCCATCCAATAGTTGCTGAGCTATTTCAGTATGGACCAAAGTGGTGGATTGACTGACCCCACAGACTGACCCACCATTACTAGCAATGAAAAAAAATCTAAGATCTCTATCTACTTACATAAAAATGTCACTTTTGTATAATGACTGCTGTTAAAACACCCAGTTTAAAATCTATTAAAATTGGGGTAAAAGGTTGGAAACAGCTGCTTTAGATGGTTAGATGGGTTACAGATTCTAACTACACAAAATGTCACACACTCAAACTCACACCCATACACAGTTTAAAGGTCCCCTGCCACAGGTATTTAATTACTTTGTGGTAATGTATGAAATTCTACCATGGACTCTGTAACATTTTTTTGGAAAAAATGCCTTGGTAACCTTGTTTCAAGCATGGTACAGAAAGCCTGCAGGAAGCTTGATTTGTGTCAGTTCTCATTAATACTCAACGAGCTAAGCTGCTTGACTCTGATTGGCTAACGGCTAGCCAATGAGAGCCTGGCTATTAGAATTTTTTACCCAGCGCAACTGGGCAAGCTCATGAATAGTAATTAGCTGAGACAACATGACGTCAAACTGACCAACTTTTGTAACTGGCCTGATTTCTCTGCTTATTTATTTTCAGTGGCTAGAGCTGACAGGAGGTAGCAGTTAATCACAATAATTCACATTTACAGTATAACACAAACACATGGACCTTAAATATATATTTTTTAAAATGCAAGTAAAAACGGTTTTGTGTGGCAGGGCAGCTTTAAGGTGTTAAAAGTCTTGGGAAAACACACTCTGGTTGACACAGTCAGAGCCTGCAGAAAGGTGAGGTGAGAGCCTGGACCCAACAGAGAGTCTATTTAGTGTCTTTGTCGATATTTTATCCACACTGAAATTATTGATAATCCCACCCGTTCAGTACCCTTCTGCCATAATGTACGCTACATATTTGATATGGGAGCTATTTTTAAAACTTGGGTCTTTCAACTGTATGAAATATTGAAAAGGACCGGAGGAGGGAGGGAGTGAGAGATAGAGGGAAGGAGGCAGGGAGGGGGCAAGGTAAAGAGGGGGCAAAGGAGGGAGGAGAGGAGAAAAGGTGACAGACAGAGAAAGGAAGATTGAGAGAGAAAGGGATTTACTGTCAGAGAGACAAATGTCAGAGGAGAGGGGAGGTGGTAGGGTGGTGGGTTGGACATGTCGGAGGAAAAAGATCGGAGATGGGAAGATAGAGAGGGACAGTAAGTGAGGAAACGAGACAGAGAGAACGAGAAAGAGATGACCTTTTATTGCCTTTACTCACTCAAATAACTTGGCACTCTGTCACTACAATACAGGGTGATAGTGTGATGTAGTTGGTGAGGGCAAAAGAGGGGCAGTTTCCATCTTTAACCCCAATGAAATCTAAAAATATAGTAAAAATTCACCCTGGAGGATGATTACACATAAAAACAGTACTTATACATACAGTTCTATGGTCATTATTGTGAGAGCAGGGAATGTGTGCTTTCTTTTACAAATTAAGTATTTATTTCCTGAACTACACACTCATTCACACCATACAAGTCTACACACCCTCTTTGTGAGTTGCGTGTCCATCATGAAGTTGTGTACATGTTTCTCGGCCTTGGTCAGCTCCAGCTTCCTGGCTACCACGGCAACCACTAGAGCTGTACAGCCCGCACCCTGAGAGAGAGAGAGAAAACAGAGCACTGAGTCAGTCAGTAGAGAGAAGGAATTGAATGGAGCGAGGACAAATATGAGGAAGGGAGCCGCACAACAGACGGAGAAGCAAATGGGACAGAGGAGAGGATTAAGAGGGATAACTCTGTTCCAGATCCATATTTCCTCATGTTGAGCGGCAAGCCAAGTCTATTTTCACTTCCAATCCATCTGGTGTGAGATCCCTTCTATATGGACCTGAAAAATACTCCCTTCTTATAGATGAAAAAAACACATCAAATTTGACACCAACTAATTTAATTCAATTGGATGCTGTTAATATGAATTATATGGTGTCAGTCTTCTCCTGTCACTGGAGCCTCGAGGCCTGCAGGAAGTGTAAAAGTATGAAACCTAAGTGGTTTGTCTGTATTCCAGTTCGACCCACATGGAACATATGGCAAATTCATTTAGGAGAGAATGACAGCAGTCTCTCAACCAGAAAGACATGCTTGAGAGATGAAGAGGAGCGGGAACACGGTGAAGAAGACAGACTTAATTAACTTTTGATTAGACAGTGTTTTCAATGGAGTTGTTGAGTGCTCACAGTTTCCTCTGAAGGGGCACCGAGAGGGGAAAAAAGGAGAAAAGATAAAGAGAGCTATTAGTAAATATAAATGAGGAAGGATACACAGAGGGCGGTTGGAGGGAGGGTTGAATTTAGGAGGCGAGGAGGGTGTGCACAGAATAGGAGAGAAATATGGAGAAGGCAATGTTAATGAGGGCACATATCTCCTGATAAGTAATGAATTAAGATTAAGAGTGTTTAATGAAAATGTATGAGTGCTCCTCCTTCCTGCCTGGGAGTGTGTGCTGAGAAAGGCACAGAGAGAATAAAAGGAGAGAAACATAGTGAGTTAGAGTGCAAGGGAGCATTCAACATTTTGAAGCGTGTAGGAAATAGCCAAGACTTTATCATGCACACTCTCGAAAGATAAGACAGGTTTGCCAAAAATAACTTTGGCTGAGTTCAGAAAAAAGTTACGCACAAACAGGCAATACTGCCCACGTCTTTACATTCATGCACTTTATTTGTGTTTATTCAAAAACTATGAATAAAATATGATGAGCGCTGATGGAATGGATTGCAGATGTCCTGGTGTACTTTAGGGTAAAGAGACCTCGACGGATTGCTACAGTACAGTATGTACAAGTGCAGCGCGGCATGCACATACCCAACTGTGTGTATGCGTGTGCGTTCAAAATTGTCCTCCTCGGTCCGAAACAGCGAGGTGCTGATTGGTTTGTTATGGAAGGCCATATGTACTATGTGCAAGCTTGCGCTATGTACATATGTGTGTATGAGAATTTGCTTGTATGTACTGTATAAGCCTGCATCCATTTGATTTCAGCATGGTTCCCTGGGCAATCTCGATAGTGACAAGGCTAATGATGGCTGTTCTACTGTGATTTGTTTCATACGGCCGGGTGTTTCCCTCGCTTTCTCCACTACAGCTCAGCCATCTATCTAGCTGTCAGAAAAGGGGGAATCACCCATCTGTGCTTTTGTGAAACATCACTAACATCACACTCCAGGTAAAAAAAAAATACATCTCTTTAAAGATTCATGCAGTGGAAAATAGTTTCCCCAAACAGGTCAGCAGGAACACACAGAGTCAAGAAGGGAAGATGTTTAACACACAAAACATGTGACATTTCATTAGCTCAATTAGAGTGCATAATACAAGCACAAGGTAGACAAAAGCACAAAATAGGTTTGAAATGGCAGCTACTCTGCATCTCTGTAACCTGATGAGCCTTCAAGAACTATAGTATATCAACAGAGAATATCAACACTTTACTTTAACCCCTGCATTATAGGCAGTAAATAAACAGTTGATGAATGGCTTATAAATACTTAAATGTAGTTGTAAAAATTCTACTTGAAAAAAAGTTAAGTTATCTGGAAATAAAAAATTGCAATGTTGAATAGCTGTGGGGTTTTTTTTAAACGAGCTGTCAGTCAACCACCTTGCTTCTTCATTCAACACATTCGTGAATGTATTTTTTATCTTTTCGAAATCATTTATTGTTTTTGTAACTAAGCACAACCAAATGCTCCAACAGGTGATGTTTTGGCAGTGTGTGTGTGTGTGTGTGTGTGTGATTCTTAAGGACAATGTAGTCAAAACTTAGTAAAATACTTTCTTTGTCTGAACAGAATGTGTTATTGTTATTGGTTTAATTGATGAACAGAATTGTAAAAAATGACATTGTTACTGGGTCAAAAAACACTTGGTGTGGCTGAATAGCTCGATGGAGTAAAATATTTATAACTAAAACAGGTGACCCAGTTTTTAATGCTCATAGGTACTGGGTCAGGGCAATATTGACCCCCATTGGGTTAAATCTGATCCAGTATTCTTTAGTGATAGCAAAATATGAATTTCCAGAATAAATGGAGATCTAGAAAAGATAATACTTTAAAAACTAAATTCTGTATAAAATGGTAAATTGTATGGTTTAATGGAGTTTACCTTTCACTTAGTAAATACCTTCAAAGGTATAAGAGATAAAACGGTTTATTTTTGCATACTTTGTAACATATTAACATAAAAAATATGCATTTTACTCCTTACATGTTTTGCTTTATGTGACCACCTTTATTGTTTAATGGTCAAACTAAACAATTCAGTACAATATAGTTCGGTCTTTCCACGTTTTTCAGCAAATATTTGCTCCCCCACCTTTAAAATCAAAATTCCACCCCTGCAGCCACCCATCCACCCACAGTGACACACATACACACTAACACCTGGCAACCCCCAGGTAGCCTCGGGCAGTGGTATATTCCAACACTGTTGGCCTTCATGTGTTGTCATGGTAACGATGGTGAGCATTTCCCCTATAGAATCTCATTATAATAATTCTCAAGCAAGAAAAACAAAATCACATCCTGTACTCTGGCCTCAACCTTTTACAAATCTTTTTACTTCACTTCCACACTCCCTGCTTTCCCACAACCTGCTGCACCTAGTCTCCGTCACCCATACAAGCCTCACCTTCTGCTTGCATCCTCACTTCTTTTGATGATCAAAGATAATAAACCACAACGAAGAGTATAGTGATAGTGTTTGTGTGACGGGAGAGGAGAGTGTGTGTGTGGGAGTCACACTAAGAGTGTATATGTCAAGCACTGTGTCAGTACTGTGTGGAGGATGCAGTCTGTAACAGCAGGCTTGGGACGTTCTGTATCCACCCCCTGTTCTGTGTCTTTGTGAGTGTGTTAACATTACAGTAAGAGTTGTAATCTAAAACACACATTGGATGATTCACCCAGCAAATGGGGGTCTGTATGTGTATCTTTGTGCATGAGTGTGTTTATTCACACATATAATGGACTATACAGTAAAGAAAGTAGACAAACTGGCAAATACAGAGAGGCTGGGCAGAGAAATATAGACACTAAAATCATCTATGTGCTCCTGATCCAGCCAGTGCTGCACACTTACAGTACTGAGACTAATAATGCAATGATTTTCCAAAACAGAAGCAGCGCCCCAATGTCTTTTTCTTTTACAAACCGGTCCAATGGCCTCCAGATTTTCTCATACACCCTCAATATACTGTATATGTAGGTCTCTCCATGGACATACGTTGCGCCATACTGGGTTCTTAAAAAGCGCTATACAAATTCTATTTATTATTATTGTTATTATTATATTCTTGATCCAAGCACCAGCACCAATCAGCAATTGTAGGCGCCTCCATTTTCTTCCAGATGAAAGTCCTTTTGCTTATAGTATAGCAAATTATATATACTGTATATATACAGATATATATATATATATATTCAGATTTGTTGAATACAGGTGCAGCAAAATCCTTTTAAGGTCAAGTGGAATGTTCACAGACAAGATGAACATAGTTTTATTGATCCCTCCAGAATGTTTTTATTTAGTCACACTCCCAGACACAGTGCATACATGTTCCTTTAGCCTCATTGCATTTAAAACAAAGGTCAGGTATAAAACGGTTGTATTTATTCAATTTAACAGGAGTCGCGTATGTCTGCATCAGCCAATTACATTGTAGTAGCTTTAAATTAGTTTACTGTTATTTTCTGAGCTGCGTCACAAGTGTTCTTCCAATCGTTTTCTGAAATGTCCTCTTTTAAGTCCACCCTCCATTTCTCAAGTATAACTATCAATGTTTCTTTAGTGCCAGATCCAAGCCAGGTATATATTGATGAAATCAAATCCCTCTCGTTGCAATTGTTTGTTATAATTTTTTCTAAGGATGAGAGTACAGGAATCCCGACTGATTGGTTTTCCATAGAAGAAATAAAGTTCCTCACTTGGAGATATTTAAAAAAAAATGTGTTCCTTTCTTTGCCCATGTCTGGAATCCTGCATCCAGCTTCACTAAACTGCATCTTAAAGCACTTTGACACTAGCTTTAACGCTTAGCCATGGTGGTGGCTGCTTGACTTAAGGTGCACTTTAACAAAATACACTCAGCACAAGTTAAAAAGGACGAGGTATGTAAGCGTGTGAAGACTAATGCAGCAATTATTGTATTATATTATATTGGTCATACAATGTTATTTTGGCAGCATATTATCTTATTTTCACAATTAAACAAAACACTTGTCTGATCTGGGGGGTGGGGTGGGGTTATTTTTAAAATGTTAAGTAGTGTTCTATTGTATGAGCACATTGCCTTTATATTTCATTCATTTCAACAAGCTCAAGTATGCTACTAGCATTATTAAAGCATATGTGCAATGAGTCCTTCAGTATTAAAGAACAATAGTGACATCCATGACATTATCAAGTTAATGGAAAATGACATTTCAAATGTCTCATCCAGGCTTCCTCATCTTTTCGGATGAAAGACATTTTAAGGAACACATTCATAGGTACTTAATGCATTACCCAAATTTGTAAGCCATAAAAGTAATATTATTACATAATTTTGTTAAAAAACAGCACTGTGCAGTGACTTTTATCTCTTTAGCTGCTCACAGTCGTCTATTACTCAATGCCCAATGTACTCTCCCCTCTGGCCACGTACAATGTGGCACACTGTGTCCTTTGAGGGAAATATTCCCAGGGAACATATTATCATATTTTAAAGTCCTATTTTGTCTTTCCTGCCCTTATAAAGAATCATCAAAAGCCACCATATTTAGCATACTTAATTTTAATTTACTTGACATTTAGCCATGGAGCTATTAAAAGAAATCAAATTTTCTTGCATTTGATAAGACACTAATTTTCTCCAATTTTTCAGAACAGTGTATGCTAACGTAATAGCATCGAAAAAATGAGTAGTGTCTATGTTGAAATTACTAAATGACCAATTTCCAAATACTTGTGGTTGCGTCTTAAACAAAAGGATGCTAGAAATTATCAACAGGCTAGTAAGACAAAACAGAAACAAGAAATGAGACAAAGACAGAACTAACGCAGGAAAGAAAAATATAAATTAATAGTTTGAGGAGGGAAGAACACCTGTGAAGTGTTACAAATAGAGGAGCAGTTGACAGCTTAAACACTGATACTAACAGATGGACGGTAGATAGCATTAAACACATGGCCTCAGGGAAGAAAAGACGGACAGAGAGGAAAAGAGAAACAGAGGGATAAATAGAAAGAGAGAGATGGAACGAGAGAGAGAGAGAGAGAGTGGGAGGAAACACTGAGGACCTTCATTATGCAACGAGGACAGACAAGGGTACAACATGCACACACACATATGGGCACACGCTCACACACACACGTGCGTACACACACACATAGATGCGCACACACACACACAAGCATAGATGCAGGGTAACTCAAGGAGGATTGCCCAAATTACACAAATGGCAGAATTTCCCTAAAATATGACAGAATGCTCTCTAATATGCTGACCTGTGAATGAGGCAACAACAGCACCAAGGAGAGGGAGTGTACATGAAAGAGATAGGGAAGGGAGGGGGGGTACTGACCATGATTCCTGTGAGCAGACAGACTCCTTTGCCACAGTAGGTGTGAGGAACCATGTCTCCATAGCCAATGGACAAGAAAGTGATGGAGATAAGCCACATGGCTCCCAGGAAGTTACTGGTCACGTCCTGGGCATCATGATACCTAAAACAAAACACCGGCCGTGTTTACAGGATGAAGTCAGTCAATAGTAAAACAGATAAATAAGAACAAACAAACATAACTGGCCCACTGGTCATGTCTGCAAATGTGGGCGAAAAACCTATAAAAAAATTGCCTGACACAGAACACAACACATAAACAGGAGCTCATGCACTGTTGCCATAGCAACCAAACCAAAATGTGCACCTTGTTTTAGGCACTTCACTTGAGTTTTATATGTTATTTCTTTCTCTGATAAGTTGGTTTGGAGAGAAGAGGAAATGCCAATTTAACTTGGATGTAGCCCAAACAACAGCTTCTCACCAGCCGGGCAATGATGCATCTAATCACGCTTATTGACCAACTGACATTTTCCCATATTTCCATGATTATCTCCAAAAGCGTTTATACTCAACGAAAGAGATGGACACTTTTTGCATTTCACTTGATGTTACATCAATAACACTACATCATTCATTGTAAAACAGTGTAATTACCTATTTCATATTTGAGCATCTGCCTGCTGGATTCATATAATTCTGCACAACCATATAGTGCAGCTTTTAAGTATTTAAGTACAATATGTATTTGTCCACTTGCATATGTAAAAAACATTTAGGACATAAACCCCAGAAAAAATACTAAACATGCTCTGCAAGGATGGGTTAAAAGGATGGAAACATTTAAGTTTAACCCCGAATCGGGCGCCTGTATAGCTCAGTTGGTAGAGCGGGTGCCCATATATAGAGGTTTGCTACTCAACGCAGCGGGCCCGGGTTTGACTCCAACCTAAAAACCCCAAGTGAAGGAGTTTAAGTACCTTGGGGTCTTGTTCGCAAGTGAGGGGACCATGGAGCGTGAGATTTGTCGGAGAATCGGAGCAGCCGGTGCAGTATTACATTCTGTTTATCGCACCGTTGTGACGAAAAGGGAGCTGAGTCAGAAGGCAAAGCACTCGATCTACCGGGCAATTTTTGTTCCTACCCTCACCTATGGTCATGAAGGCTGGGTCATGACCGAAAGAACGAGATCCAGGGTACAAGCGGCCGAAATGTGTTTCGTCAGGAGGGTGGTTGGCGTCTCCCTTAGAGATAGGGTGAGAAGCTCAGTCATCCGAGAGGAGCTCGGAGTAGAGCCGCTGCTCCTTCGTGTCGAAAGGAGCCAGTTGAGGTGGTTCGGGCATCTGGTAAGGATGCCTCCTGGGTGCCTCCCTAGGGAAGTGTTCCAGGCACGTCCAGCTGGGAGGAGGCCTCGGGGAAGACCCAGGACTAGGTGGAGAGATTATATCTTCAACCTGGCCCTGGAACGCCTCGGGATCCCCCAGTTGGAGCTGGTTGATGTGGCTCGGGAAAGGGAAGTTTGGGGTCCCCTGCTGGAGCTGCTGCCCCCGCGCCCGGATACCGGATAAGCGGTCGAAGATGGATGGATAGATGGATGGATAGGAAAATCCAACCTTTTAAGGACACCAATTTTCTTTGTGAATGAATAATGTATTAAATATTATTATTTAATTATATTAAATATTTATTAAATAAATTTAATAAATAAATGTTTTTCCTTAAAATACATGGGGCATAAGTATACACACCCCTATGTTAAATTCCCATAGAGGCAGGCACATTTCTATTTTTAAAGGCCAGTTATTTCATGGATCCAGGATACTATGTATCCTGATGAAGTTCCCTTGGCCTTTGGAATTAAAATAACTCCACATCATCACATACCCTTTACCATACATAGAGATAGGCATGGCATAGTTTAATTCTTAAGGCCAAGGGAACTTCATCAGGATGCATAGTATCCTGGATCCATGAAATAACTGGCCTTTAAAAATAGAAATGTGCCTGCCTCTATTGGAATTTAACATAGGGGTGTGTATACTTATGCCCCCTGTATTTTAAAGAAGAACATGTATTTATTTACGACACATAATTCATTCACAAAGAAAATTGGTGTCTTTAAAAGGTTGCATTTTCCAAAGTTTGTTGAATTAAGGCATTAAGATGAATTTCCAAAAGGTGTTTTTTTTAATCAACTTCAGCATGGGTGTGTAAAGTTATTCTAGCCACTGTATATAATAAAAGATTGATACTTGGCGTCTGTGTACTGATACAATATTGCCACTAAAATAAGCTTTTTTCCCCCACCCCTAGTGATTGGCTGCAATCTGCCGTCTCTCCAGGACCTGTACGTGTCTGGTACACTGAAGCGGACAGGAAAGATAGTGACTGCCCCTCTGGCAGCAGGACACGGTCCATCAGGACTAACACCCCACACCACAAAAACAGTTTCTTCCCGACTTCACCTGTACATTTGTACATTGCACAAACTATATCTCTTGAGCTTTTTGCACATTCATCATCATCTTTGCACATCCTGCACTAAACCATGAAGCCTTCAATTCTTATTGTTGAGAAGTTATATTGTACAGTACATATTGTATGTTACCTTTTCTTTTACATGTATTGTTTATTTCTTTTTAATATGTTTATATTTATAAACTTCCTTGTAAGTGTTATTTACTTGGCAATACATTCTTTTCTAATTCTGAATTTTACCAGCCAGACTTAACAGTGGTAACAATCAGACCATCTAGATCTTTGCTTTCCCAAATTGTCAAACTATTCCTTTAAAAAATCTTCGTCAAACTACTATTTGGCGTGGCAGACGATCAGTCCGTGGAGACTTGGCATAGAAACCGGAGAGTCGCAGTAAGTTCAAGTCCCCATACGAACCAAATACAGATTGTGGACTGGTAGCTGGAGAATGTGCGAATCCCCAACTGCTCGGGGCACCTGTTCATGGGCAGCCTCCTCGCTCTGACATCTCTCCATTAATGCATGTGTATAGGTCCTGTTAGAATGTGTGTGTGTATTTCGGACCTGTGTGTGTTCAATGTATAAAATAACAGTGAAAAAAAATTATTTCCAATAAAGTACGTCTTCTTCTTTCTTCTTATTTCCAAGGTCAAGAATGAACCTTCAAGCTTAACATGTTCTAAATACATTCATAAACAGTTTTACACTTGCCTGTAAATTATAAAATCACATTGTGTATAAACAGTTAGAGTAGCAAAATTACGTACTGTGGGGATATGTTCATGTGTGTTAGTTTATATATATTGTTTACTGCACTGTGATTTTGGATATGTAATACTGTATTATCAATCATTCGTTATTGTGTTTATACACATATACATTACATATGCGTCATAGGAGAATGTATAGCTGTTGACAAATTAACAGACATAAATGTCCTTATATCTGCTTAAAACTACATTACAGTTTGCTGTAACAAAGTGAATGAATGAAAAAAATTAATCTAGATACTGCTTATAAATGGTGAATGGGGGAGGTGGGGGGGGGTTTACAAGACAAAATGGACAAACAAAGTAACAACTCCATTGCCTGGATCAAATTAGGTGTACAACTGGTGAGAAAGCCTCATAAACTGAAGTTTAAAGATGGATTATATTTCACACATGTCCCAGATTATATTTCCTGCCAATTGAATTGAATTGCTCAGTTGAATCCCTCATCCAATCACAGACTCATGCACACGCACACAATGACACACACAACAACACACCCAAACCAACCAGCTCTGTTACTGACCTCTCGCAAACTCGTACGGTCCAGGCAGCAATGATCCACAGAGAGATGCTGAAGACCAGCAGCACCGTCCCGGGGCAGATAGTCATGAGGGTTTTCATTACAAACCGTGTGTTAAAATGCACCTGCAAAACAAACACACACACACACACACACACACACACACACACACACGGTATAGCACAGCTGACATAATACTTGTAATACACTTTTTTTCATGTGATAGTATTGCGTAGCTCTGAAACCTCATCCCGTACACTGTTTCCCACACAGACTTGGTGTTATACTAATTAGTCCTCTGAGTAGCTTTTGATAGCGGCAGCACTCTGAGAATCTCCACTGTAATTGGAGTTAAGATTGTGGCGTGCCCTCTGACTTGGGTCAAGCTATACAGTGTCTTTGAATAATTGGCCTTTTTCAATGTAGTTTTTATGTGTGGCTCATTTGTCATCAACTTCTGGCAGATGGATGATCTAAGAACAACGGTTGAGCCTGGGAAGGGTTAAGGAGCTGATAAATGAGTTGTCATGTTAGAGCTGCACTTCAATGGCAGATTCCCCTTCTCTCTGTCACTGTAGCCTCAGGGTCAGAATAGTGCCATCCCAGATACACTGGCAACCTGCTAAATTACCCATCTAAAATCTACTCCATCTCTCCTTCCGTCCTCCACTTTGTAGTTTCCATATTCCCACCACACTACATCCCTACTTCCTGATTTTACAATGCTTACTTAATGTCATGTAACCTATCATTTATTGCATGGCTTGTACACATTTCTACACACTCATATTGCAATATCATTTGAGTCCTTTCTATTCATGCCCCATTTGAGCCGTACGCAATATCTTGTTCTAATTTCACGCTGCCATCTCCTATTCTATTATGAAAGATCCAACACAGCTTACATCTAAGTCTTCATGTACAGCGATGACAAAAGGAGAGGAAAGGTATTTGAATTGATGAAAAGAAACAGGGTGACTATAGGGGCAGAACGGAAGGAGGGACTTGAAATAGTTAGAGAGCTAGAGGCCAAGAATGACAGGGACAAGGCGGATACTGATTTAATTCTAAGGTGAGAGCTCTTGACCTTAATACTTTTACAACTCCCTCACCTCTCTGGCAAAAGCCACACTCGTTGAATGCATGCTGCACAGACACACACCCATGCAAGCACAAAACCCTTCTGACCTTATTTAGGGCACCTATACTCCTGGAGGAGGCGTCGGTGAAGAGTTTGCTGTGCAGAAGCATGACTCTGGCGATGAGGTAGAGGCGCAGGAACATGGGCACGCTCAGCACCATGTCCAGGTCAGCCTCGGCCTGTGACGGCGCGTACGAGAAGGCCAGCCGCGCCCGCCACTGAAACTTAAAGTCCCCTGGCACTGGATGCACCGCAGACACCAGCAGCTCCAGAGCGATCAGCAAAACCCTCTCCATGGTCATGGCGATGCGCCAGTCGTCAGCTCCGTTGTCAATGACAAACAGCTGCGGAAACAGGAAGGACATGAGGAGAGTTAAAAGAGGAAAGGAGTTACACTTGTTTTAATGTGTAGCTAAAGACTTTTCATCATGATCCTCTGCTGGCACAGTTCATCAGTACAGCTGACTGATGTGATGATTAAAGAAACAAGCAGCAATTTAGAGTAAATGTCTCTTTCCTGAGATGTAAAACACCATCCATCTAATCAGTAATCTATTCAGTGCTTTGGCTCATTTTCATATAACCTTTAACTCTTACTAAAACTAAACCAAAGTCATCTGAAACAGCTCCCACAAAGTTCCAAATGATCACAATAACAATATTTTTCTATTATTATTATAAGTATTTCTGCCAATGTCCTGAGCACATGCCTAACAATGTTACTTTATTTGCAGTTGTCCCTCTCTGTTATGTTTTGCATTGATAATTGCTGTGGTTACTCTTGAAATTGTCGCCAAAGCAGTTGTTGTAAGTGGTAAGAACAAGGTTTCATTAAGAGGACCCTCCTCCAGACGGTGTTGTCAGGAACTTGGGGGGGGTAGTGGTGTTTGATGAGAAGAGAAGGTGGTGGAAAGAGATGGATGAAGTGCAGAGGAAATGAAGAGATAGAGATAGGAACGAGAAGATATCAGGGAAAGGAGGATACTACAAACTGTTTTTCAAGTTACCAGTGTAGAATATAAAATTCATTCAACCTGTTTTCAGCACAAATAACTTTTGAATTGAAAACATGAATTTTTAGAAATTTATGTCTGTAAAGAAAATATAGGTTAATGCTTCAATGAAATCATGAAGAATTGCACTTGATTGTACAATATTCTTGAGACATTGGTTTACATTGGAACAGCTTTAAATCTCACAATTTAGCAGTGCAATTGCATGCACAAATTTTAGGACTAAATAATAAACCAAATGTCTTCATAGGAAATTCTTGCAGTGACAAAAAAAGATTAAAGAGATAGAGACATAAATAGAGTTCCTAAGGAAGAGCGGCTGTGGCCAATTAGAGATGAGGCACTCACCTGCAGCAGGTGCTAACAATTGGTCTGTACCACATGATTCATCTCGAGGGCTTTTAGCCCACACAAACATTTATTTAGGAAAACAAAAAACTACAATAACAGGTCAAATGTCAGAAGAAGTGGGCGTGACAGCCAACCACTCTGTATCATCGCTGTCATGATGAAGGCTGACTGAAGCTCTGAAGCCACTTCCTCAACTACCTTTGAATACACACACTGCATATGTCATATGTTATGTATATCTAGCTCAGCAGGATGTATGTGTTTCCCTTGTTCTGCTGTTGTAACGTGTGTGGACACATATAGCTAACGTGTGCTTGCAGACATATGTAGATTACGCACACGGCTGTGTGATTGTGTATGCTATCATCTGAACCAAGGGTCAAACACTGCCTGTATTCTTTAATGATTTCAGTAAGCGTGCTTGTGTGTGTGTACTGTACTTGTGTGTATTTGTGAATGCCTGAGTGAGTTTGAGAAAGAGTGTGCAGACCCAGCCTCGTCATGGTGACTGTTGCCAAGGCGACAACATCAAAGAGCAGCCAAGCTTAATTAGGATCCCCAGCGAGAGAGAGATAGAGAGAGAGAGAGATCAAAAAGAGAAAAATGCAGTGAGAGACAAGGAAAGAAGAAAGAATAAGGAGATACAAGGGAATAAGATGGAGAGGCGTGTGTGACAGCAAGGCACAGACAGGTTGTCTAAAACTTGCAATGGTTTATGTGTTACGGGGACTTACCACCCATGTGGGGACAAAAATCTGGTTCTCATAATATAAACCACTGAATTTCAGGGTTACCACTTGTTTTATGGATATAGTTAAGTTTAGGATTGGAGTTAGACATGTAGTAGTTATGGTAAGTCTCCAGGGAATGATTGCAAGTCAACGTAAGGTGATAAAATGATGTTGCAGCGTGTATGTGCCTGTATAAGCCAGAGAGTAGTGCACCAGACTTCATGTATATTTATTCACACTTTCAGAACATTGCTTTTGATTGCAAACCAGTCATCATTCAACCTTCATTTAGCCGCGTCTTTCTCTTTTGTTTCTTCCTATCTCCCTGTTTTTCTACTTTCCAACATCCCTCACTCCCCTTTCTCCTCTCTCTGACTGACAGCTCCCCAAATCAAAACAGAGGTGATCCAGTTTTGTGCCAATGGAGAAATGGCTCTCCCTTCCTCTTCCGACCAACCTCCTGTCCTGTCCTCCCTCATGCTCCTGCTGTCGGTCTTTTCCTGGCTAAATTGCCATGAGGAAAGGATAAATAATTAAATCCCATTAGGAAAGTAATCTGTCAATGGGAGTGAGTGAGTGCCACTGCCTCTACATGACCAGGACTGAATGAAGGGGAAGGAGGGAGGAGGAGTTAGGAAGAGGGAAAGTAGGAAGAGATTGTCTATGTACAGTGTGTGTGTGTGTGTTTGTGTGTGTGTGTATGATGGAGTTTAATCACAAACTGTCAACTCTATCAGGAGAGAAATGGGGATGGAGGTCAGGTAACAGCTAAGCTAAATAAACTTGAACATAAAGAACAAGCCAACAGGGAAAAACTAAATAATTCTGTTATTTTCTTAGTTTAAAAAAAAACACGGCATAACAGGGCAGAGGAAGAGTTCAGTCCGTCCAGGATTACGCAATTTCGCGATGTCACTGTGACTTTGGTAAGACTCGCAAGTTTGACCAATCACCGCAACCTTTTCGCAAATTTGACCAATAACCAAGTTTCCTGCGACTTAAACCAATCCCAGAAGTACCACATGCCAGACTTTGTATTAGAATGTGACTCTGTGAGAATCAATGACTAAGCGAGAGTGAGAACAGGTTGACGTCACACGTACATGGCCATATTCATTTCCTTGTTTACCGAGACATCGAACTTCTCACATTTACCAACAAAATGTACAGCGAAAGACCGTGCAAAAAATATCAGACCGTCTTGCCAACCTGTTTACATCAATGTATGCTGTAATGATTTTTCACTCTGAGGTCGCTGAAGCAGCTGCTGTTTCAATCCTGGGCTGCTCAGTTCCCCCCAGTTCAATGACACGCACATGCAATTTTTTACAAAAGCAGGTATTTTGGGCCTCAACAATCTCAAAAAAAGTCTGCAAAATCCTGGAGGGTCTGGACAAGGGCCACAGAAAGGCAACAGAAAGCAGACTGGACAGAAGGAGGGCAAAATAAGAGAAAAACAAAAAAGCAGGCCAGTGAGGGAGAATGGAGGCAAAAAAGAACAAGGAGAAATGTGTGAAAACGACAACCCCAAAGATAATCTGAGCTATAAGGGTGAAGGTGTGAGGTTTAAGAGGAGACTCTCTACCTCAAGCACCCCCCACTGCTACATCTGCAGCCTGCCTGATGAATTTGTCACCCCTCCATCTTTCCTCTTAAGCCTTCCATCCATCCATCCTCCCAAGCCTCGATCCCCTTCCAGTGCCCCTACGGCCATTGTACCTTGGTAATCGTGTTAAGTCCCTGATTGCACATGCCTCTCATCACAGAACCAGACACAGTGCTGGCCAGACTCTCCCAAGTGAGACATGCAGAAGCAATTTTGCACACATATACACACACACATGCAAACACACATCCAGTCCAGTCAAATGCAGAACAAACTCAAAAAGAGGTAGACACAAGAAAATCAGCCTCATGTTGGCATTTCACCCATAGGGGGTAGACTAAATCATAGTCTGGAGACGGCCCTAATCACTGAAGAATACTGTGAGCGAACACAAAAGAGCATGCAAGCATACTTTTACACATATAGTCACACCTCTGGGAAATGTCTAGGTCCTACAGCATGGAAATCCCTGGAACAGGCAGAAAATAATTGGGGTGAGCCAAACACACAAGCACAGATTTACCACTCAGATATACATGAATATGCAGAGATGGTAACACGCTTTCCTTGACTATAATTGCAGCTCTGAGGGAACACCCCCGTGGCTGTTTTCACAGACAACAGCGATAAGGAAGGGGAAAGGGTGCTGTGGAAGTGAAAAGGAAGTGTTAAGAGATGAAGAATGGTTCACAGTTTCTGTGCGTCCCTGAGTGATGTTGCCTAGTTTTCCACTAGAAAGTCTAAAAACAGAAACTGGGAGAGAGTGAAGAGAGGAATCCACCAGTGGTGTCTTGAGATGTGGAATCTCCTTTATTGAGTGCAAATATAAAAAACTGTGTAACTAAAAATGGCCAGAAGCTAGCAAGACATGGCACAGTTCTTTGAAATACTGTAAGTGAGTGAAATTCTTCTTCGGAACTGCATTTTCACTTTATGGAAGACAACCTTTTTTGAAAAAATACAGCTAATTTTATTTTCCTAATACCATCTGTCTGGCTTTGAGTGGCTGAGAGTGCCAAGCTGGTGTATTCTTGATCAATGGACTGCTTCCTCCAAAAGTAACGTAATAACATAGTTTAGCAATGCTTTAAGTGCGCTAATGGACTGGAGAAATATCTTTTCTCACACACACACACTCTTAGGGCGTTTTCACAGCGACAGCCTTTAGTCGGTTGAATAGAACTAGAGTTTGTTCGCCCCGCTGGTGCGGTTCGTTTGTGCAGGTGAGAACGCGGCAATCGCACTCGTGTGTGCACCAAACAAACGTACCGAAACCTGCTTGAAACGGTGGTATCGGTACGCTTTCAATCGAACTGTGGAGCGGTTCGTTTGTGGGGAGATCGTGAGCCGTACTCGAACCGCACCAACTATACATACTCCGCTAGTCCGAGCTAATGTTTCCTGTAGTCAGGTGTGTTTAGCAATCTCGATGCAGCAGAGCAACAAACTGTAGCAGCTTGCAGTGTTACTATCACAGAAACGGACTGCGGTCAAGTTCACTGTCCGTCACTCTTATCTCCGTGGTCAAACCAGCGCTGCCGCTAAAGTTGGAGACAGACGCCGGCAGAGCGAAGTGTCGGTGACCAGAGCAGACGTAGTAAAGTCTCAAACAACGTCTGTTCATATTAATGAAATGAGCTGGTTTGACCATGGAGATGCAAGACATACTGTATGCACTAGTCCAGAACACTGGACCTTGTTCCTGTTTTTACTTTTTGCTCCCGCCCCCAGAAACATCTGACCAATATCAGGAGTGGATGTTCTTGCATGATTTGGTGAATGGTGCATTTTGGTACATTTGGATTTGCTATGGAGCTAGAACAGTGACAGTAACCTGTGGTATTGAAAATAAAATTTGGCATTGAAACAACAAATATCAGCACTGAAAACTGTTGAACTGATATATAAAATACAAACATCAAAAAATAATAATCTCACAATCCTATTATATTATTTCACTTTGACATTTGTTTGCATCATGATGGTTTTTCAATGTCAATCTACATTTTTTCTTGATGTCTGTGTCTTTTCAGTGACAGGTTTTTTTTTACGCTGTCAAGATTTTTACAATGTTACTGGTTTTCAGTTTCAACTTTCTGTCACTGTTTTGGCGTAGGAAGGAGAGGCCTGAGGGGAGGGACACAGAGGGCGTGGCTTGTGGGTAATTTACATAGGCTACTAGCGAGAGACCGCACCTCCACAGGAATCCTCACAGATGTGTTAAAACCGCATATCTGCAATGTCTTCCTCAAGTTCACCTGGAACCTCCAAATCTCAAGTAAGTCTGTTCATCTCTGCCATTTTTTAACACAATAGGTTTCTAGGCAAATCACACACTCATTAAAAGGCTGAACGCATTAACTGACAAACTACATTAAAAGTTAATACTAAACCAGCCTGCTTCTATGTGAAAATAGAAGCAGGCTACTGGCGAGAGACCGTACCTGTGGAGGTACGGTCTCTCGCCAGTAGCCTATTACCCAAGCCAAGCCCTCTTTGTCCCTCCCCTCAGGCCCCTCTTCCCTACACCAAAACAGTGACAGAAAGTCACTGTGTAAAAATCTTGACAGTGTAAAAAAAGAAAACTGTCACTGAAAAGACACAGACATCAAGAAATATCTATCATAATGCGAACAAATGTCAAAGTGAAATAATATCATTGGATGGTGAGATTATTACTTTTTGATGTTTGTATTTTATATATCAGTTCAACAGTTTTCAGTGCTGGTATTTGTTGTTTCAATGCCAAATTTTATTTTAAATACCACATGTTACTGTCACTGTTCTAGCTCCATATTTTTCCAGGTGTGAAACCAAACCGACCAAGGGCAAATCGCTCCAAGTTTACAAACTTACCAACGGATTCGGACCAAAGCAAACAAACTACAGGTATGAAAATGCCCTTAGAGTTTCTATTTGATTAATTTCAACAATTCTATTTTTTCTAATTTCTTGCAGGTTTATGAGCTAAAGCGAATCTTTTCATTCAGGTTCTTGTTGTTCAAAATGTAAAATGTGCGTGCCTCTATGTGTGAAGCAATGAAGAGAAGGCCACTGTTGAGCTGGCAGATTAGTGAGTCACACAACAGACCAGAACATCAAATACATGAATGCACATGCGACATCTGTGGTTTATAATAACCGCTGTCTTTAAGAATGTTTTTCTTGGTTCATCATTGTTGGGAATAATCCATTACAAAAGTAATGCAATTACAGTATTATATTGATTTTTGCTGTAACGCAGTAATATAAAGCATTAGGCTAGGCCTACTAATTAAATGTCTGTAATATTACTGTATACCCGTAATATTACATTTTAACGCAAGATTTTTTTCGATGGTTGAGGTCCTGCAGAAACACATTTGCAAGATTATTTTCTGGAGTTATCACTGCGTTAACTGTATACGTTCTATGGGCTTGCTACACGTACATACCATTGCATTTTTTCAGCCGTGAAAAGTAACTATGCCATACTTTAATACAATTGTAAGTATTTTCATTTTCTACTACTTGCCTATTGTATGTTTTACTTCTCTATTTTTATAACTTTAGTTCTTTTCAAATTTATATTACATAGACTTTATTGATCCGGTGGTGAAATTCACAAGCTGGTGTAAAGCATTACAATTCAGAGACCGTAATATTGTAATATATGTAATTACTCTCAAATGACAGTAACTAGTAATCTATAATGTATTCCATTTTGGAAGTAACTTGCCCAACACTGTTCATCATTGGCCAGATCCATTATATTTCAATCCTCAGTCTGCATTACTCCTGACCAATCTCATTCATCTTGGGTACAATGTTAACTCAAACTAATGCTGTGCGGTTGCACAGATTAGACAGTCAATCACAGCTCTCTTAAAATGTCTCCTGAGTTTATGGTGATAACAATCTTTGCTCAAATGTTAATAATATCTGTACAATAATAGTCTCCATCTGGTATCTGTTGTCTAAATACAAAGAATCTGTGAAGCAATCTTTCAAAGAACTACCAAAAAGCAAGGTTAAACTAAAAACTAAAAAACTAAAAGAACGTTGTCAAGTGCATTGATGAAACCATAATTACAAAATCACACAATACTGATTTATGTTGATGTCGCAGAGTTAAGGAGCTATCTATCTCACTTTTCAGTGCTCATTTTAATAAGTAGATCAGTGTTCAGTGACCCAGGCAGCAGGGCTGTAACCCCGTAAGACCCTCAATTACAAAATTACAAACAACCTAACAAAATCTGTAAATATATTTTTAAAGAGCGTATTTACACAGTCAACGTGTCCTAGTGTTCTTTTAGTATGATAATGAACGATCATAGCTAACCAGACAGGTAAATTGAGTGAAATGTGTAAACAGGATTAGGAAATGCTCTGGGCTTTACAGGGTTGAAATTTCTCTTAAGATGTCAGCCTTTTCTTGCCTAAATATTATGGTTGCAGGACAATTCTCAGACAGTTTCCTAAGGTAGTAAGTACAATGCTAAATGATTTGTCACAGTCCAGCAGGAATATTGTAGTGTTACAAAAGTAACACTGTTCAAGTTAATACAATCTTGATTGTAATCACTGCAACTGGTTTTAAAATCTTAGGCAACAACCAAAGGAAAGGAGAGAAGGAAGTGTGTCAAAAGTGCTACACAATATAAAATAAATAAATATGAGAATCAAATATGACAGCAAATAATGTACAAGATAATGTATCTTGTCTGTTTATAGGTTTTCTCCCGGTCTCAAATCACTTTTAGGTGTATATTTAAGGACAAAAACTGATTTATTCAAAATAGTACTCCACTTGCATTGCAAGCCTATAACATTGTCGAAGTAATGATGGACACAGTAAAAAAAAAGGTTAGGGTTAAATCCCAACCAGAGCCATCATGAATTTTTTTATGCATTGCACAAAGCCTGGCACATACATTACCCACAATGCAACTTGAGAGCCGACAGTTTATGTTGCGTTCCAGACACAGTTCTTAGCCTGTAAGTTATGACTTCAAGTCACAACTCACAACTTGGTAGCATTCCAGGAAAAGTCTCCACAAAACCTTCTAGCTAGCGTTAGCGTTAGCTAAGGGCAACCTAACGTTGATGTTAGCTGATCCTAGCAATTTTCTAGTCGGCGACCTATTTAGGGCTTCATTTAATAAACATAACCTGTAGTAATACACAATCATACAGTATGTGTATTGTTTTGATTACAATGTGTGTATTACTTTATTCTGCCTATTTACAGTATACTATTTCTCTGTACAGCATCAACAGGGGTCACCATTGTTGTTTATGTGTGTGTGACATCATCACTTTAACTGGGAGTACAACGATCTGGTACGAGTTCACAAGTAGTAAGTTATGGTTTTGACAGCCAATCCATGGCACTTTCACAGGTAGAAGGTTGTGAAAACAAGAGTTACAAGAGCCTGGAACACAGCATTAGTCCTAGATTTGGCTGTGCTATACAAGTAGCGTTTAGATACAGAGGTGTACCTTACATTAAGTAGAAATTTTGGGTATCTAGATTTTACTGGAGTAATTATTTTACAGCAGACTTTTTACTTCTACTCCTTACATTGTCACGCAATTATTTGTACTTTCTGTAAATTTTTAAAAAAAATAGCCTTGTTACTCCTATTTCAGTTTGGCTTGTTTTCATTGCAGCTTGTCATCATTAAAAAAATACACAAAAAAACAAACAAAAACCTATCCAGATAAATTGCGCCATCCAGCAGAGTTAATCCGTTGCACAGCTTGTATGTACATTTACATTCCAATAAAGGCTATTGATAACATGCCTTTGAAGTTTGACTTTTTGCACAATTACAATACTTATAGGCAACTAGTCATCATATCTTCTGCTCCATGAAACACATGTTAATGCTCTTCAGTTCCCGCCAATGCTGACTCAAGTGACATCACCTGAGGCAATATATCAGCTACAGCTTTTTCACATAATCTCCCTAAACGCCTGTAAACAGAAGTTCCCCTTTAAGGACAATATGAGTTTAATTAAATCTGTGCAACTCATTGTTTTCTAAAAAAACTTGTAAAAAAATACTTAAGATGGGACCCAGCTGAAAACAGTCGTGCCAAAACCAAGCCGACCGCCGGCCAGAGCAAATATTCCCCATTTTACAGCTTATGTAAAAAAAAAAATTCTGAAAACATTTGAGGTAAGAAATAACCAATGCAGAAACAGAGTCATATTTGATTAGTGCTGCCTAGTTTGACAGTTTGATTGGAGTTCACAAGCAATGATTGACACTGTGTTAGAACTCCTCAGCTCTGATTGGTTGTTGTCCTTCTGGTGCAAAGGAATCTTGGAAATGTCAAATTAGCTTTATTGCAATACCATGTTGCATACATCTTAACTGTGCAGGAGTACATTTGAAGGTGTGTAGGAACAAACTGTTAAGAGCTGGAGTTATTATTTGCTGTCAGATTAAATGTCATAACTTTTTCTCCTAGCAGAGCCAGTGGGGAATGATGGCCACTTGCAGTCCAATCTTGTGCTTTTATGCAAATGGAACAGCGAAGCTGGAAATACCAGCAATGACACACCAATAACCACCTGAGCAAGCACTTGAGAATTGTACACTTTTCCCAATGTTTAACAGGTTTGACATTATCAGGATAAAGAAAGGCATATTTTTCTCACAGAGGAAAAGAAAGGAACATTATTGGATCAAACATGGTAAGTATCTCAAATGTTCAATATTTTTAAACTTTAAGCTGTGACCTACATTAGTCTTTTTGTAATATCAGCACTTGGATTATATGTATTATGATCACTGCTTTTTCAAGGTATAAAACTGTTGTAGTAAGCTGATGATAGGTGCAAATTAAAGATGTGTTTTTCGTCATCATTAAAAAAAAAATATTTATCAAAACTGTATTGAATAAAATTGTAAAAAAAATTAACTGACTGCCCAAAATGTATGTGTGTGTGTGTGTGTGTGTGTGTGTGTGTGTGTGTGTGTGTGTGTATATACTGTATATATATATATATTATAATACAGTTGGGTATGGGGTAAAGGGTCTCAAACACACATATGTGGCAATACTGATTAGTTAAAATAAAACATCTTCTAAAATAAGAAGCAAATAGACGACGATGAGGATGATGAGGATTATGATACGATGGTATTTGTCTTTTTTTATCCAGTCAGAACACCAGCTGCATTTTGTGCGAGTTCACAGGGAATTCTTGGGATTAGTTCGTTTTAAGAAGTATGTGAGAACACCTGAGAGAACTTGACACACTTAAAAAAAATATGGTAAGAATCAGAACCAGAAAAATGTTGGAACATGACTGCTTATTGTGAAAATCTAACATTTGTGTATATCTCACTATAAAGGGATTTAGAGAATTTGGCATGTGCTAATTTGTGCTCCACTAATTGAATCTAAACATACAGTAAACTAAACTCAGAGTTACACACATTTTTTGTTCAAGTTTGCATTTGTTTAACTTTTTGGCCAGGATTTAACTTTTCATGTTTGCTGGATTATATATAGAAACACAACCATGAGTGTCAATGTAGGATAGCTAAGCTGACTAAGCACAACAGAAAATAAAATGTTGTCATTACAAATCAAACAGTTTTCATGTTAGCTCCATATCCTTTTTCAATGTAACAAAAACCTCTAAATCACACACTTTTGCTACACATTCATGTCAGCTATAGCATGTTCTCATTTGCTTTATACAGAGAACAGTTATCTCAACTAGTCAATAACAAGATACTTACTGTAACTAGTTAACAAGAACTCAAATTATTTTCTATGATGGCAGTAAATAAGGGAAACATTTGTAATTTGTGTTGATTACTGTATAATTCTCCACTGTCTTGTTTTTTCCTTATTTCAAGCTGAGCACTTTTGGGTTGTCCCCTGACAAATTAGAAGAGACAATGAAGATAAAGAGAGAGGAGGAAGAAGAGAGAGAAACTCAAAAAGAGGAAGGCAGAGAGGAAAGATGTAAGAGATGAATGAAAAGGGCTAAAGATAAAAAGCAGTGAGGGTTTTCAGAGGGTGAAAAAGCAGGTGAGTGTTACAGTACAACAAGAGAAGGGTAAATAGGTGAGAAAGTGAATGCTGAGTTACAAGGCAGGAAGTCAGGAAGAAAAGATGTAAAACTCAACAGAATTGAATTGACAGATTTAATCTGATAATGATGAAGAACCAGAAGAGGAAAGAAAGATAAAAAAAGAAAAAGAGAAGCACATTGATGGTGGTAAACAAAAAGTTGTGTGAGATAAAAGATATGAGGAGGAAGAGAGAAATGGAGATCAGTGAGAAAGAGAAAGGTTGTATAAATACCAGCTAAACCCGATATCATTCCAATCTCTGCCTCTCCAACCTTCTGTGCAAATGTATATATGTGCGTGTGTGTGTGTGTGTGTGTGTGTGTGTGTGTGTGCGCATGCGTGTGTAATATCCTGTTACATGCTGGGCAAAATGCTCCAGCATAGTGTGTCATAATCTTTATTGAACAATGCCTTTCATTTCGCACAGCATTACTTCTCAGAGTGTGTATCTATGTTTGAACCATCCTACAATAAAAAGCTGAGACAAACTGGCACTTGTTATGCTGCTCATGTAAATAAGCAAACAGGCTCAGAACCAGCGGGGAGGTACTAAATCACTTCTATGTAATGTATGTGTATGGTTTAGCTACATAAATGTAAGCTTGCGCTTTGGGATGCTGCACACTCACTGCAATGTTGTGTGCAAAAAAACAATAAGCCTATAGATGAAGGCGAACTCCCCCTATAACCACAATCTGTTGCTTTTAGATATCTCATAATGAGGGCGAAAAAACATGATATGATGTGTTAATTAGTTAGCTTTAGAGTTTTTAGAGTCAATTTGGACTAGCTAGCTGTTTACCACTGCTTAAAACGGTGTAACTTTGTACTATTGTAGCTTTGCTAACTAGCAAGCTACTTGCTAATGTAGCTTATGCCCACAGTAACAAGCTAAGTAGCAAGTAGCTTTCTAGTTAGCAAACACTGCAGCTGTTGTTTGCAGAAAATTTCTAAAACCTAACTGTATGCTACCGGCCCTGAAGCAAACAGCAGACAGACACAGTTAGTGACTAGCTGGTGAACATAGTGGAGCATTTTAGCAGGTAAAGACCAAAAACTGAGCTGAAAGAGTAAATATTGGACTTAAAATAAGGTGACCAGATTTCTCAGACAAAATCCGGGGACATTTTCAGCTCAGAAGCGTAAATACCTCCAAAACAGGTCATGTTTTTATCTTTGTAAAAAAACATTGACACAGCCCCAGGGTCATCACAAGACCTAGAGCTGCACTGGGGCACAAGGGGGGTCCATGGGCCTGTCTATTTTAACGGTGCTCTAAGTCAGTGATTCCCAAAGTGGGGGTCGGGACCCACAGGGGGGTCGCGAGCCAGAGAGGGGGGGTCGCAAGTTGATTTCCAGAAATAAAATAAAAATTTAAAAACAATTAAAAATAGCATATGTTAGCCATCATTTTAACACAAGATAAAACTAGTGGCTAAATTTACAATAAAACCAATCAAATAAATAAAAAGGGAACAGCTCTTTTTATTTGAAACGAGGGCAAATCGTCTGACATCCGAGCTGGAGGACGCATTGGTTGAACTGTCAAGCGACCAAACTTGAAGACAGCGTTTAATTCTAAGACGCTGGCTGAGTTTTGGATTTCAGTTGAGAGGGAATACCCACAGCTGTCCAGGGCGGCTTTGGATGTGCTGGTGCCGTTTGGCACTACCTACTTGTGCGACAAGACTTTCTTGGCACTGATGTACCTTAAAAATAAATACAGATCACGATTGAATGTGGAGGATGATCTCTGAGTAGCGGTCTCCAACATTAAACCAAGATTGGACTTACTGTGCTCCAAACATGTTGCACATCCATCTCATTAGGTGAGGTTAAGTTCAAATTGTGGAATTGGTTTTTCTTCATAGTTTTGCATTAATGTCACTAGGAAGCATACCAGTAGAAATATATATTCATATTTGTAAGTGGGATATTTAAGTAAGTGGGATTGTCTGGAATCTGGCAATATAATAACCATTATGGTGGGATACACTGGCTAAGCAATTTACAAAAATTTCTGTGCTGACATAAATAGTTCACATGAGAATACATTATAATTTTGGAAACCATGTAAAAAATTTGTTGCAATTTCAAACCGGATTACTCGGGAACCGCTTGATGTACTGATGCATGTGTTGAGTGAAGAGTTTGTGAGATATTTCACAGAGAGTAATGGGTGTGCAGATATTTATGCATAATGTAAACATGACAACATTTCATGTAGGCCCCATTCTCATTAGGGGCTGAGCCCCCCCTAAAGGTCTGATCCTAGACTCCCCCCTGCTGCTACTTCATACACCTCAGAGGGGAATGTTGTAATGTTTACTGAACTACATTTATCTGACAGCTTTTGCTTTATTGCGTCAGGCTTGTTTCTGCAACAGCTCATTGAGAATCGGATATATTAAAAACTATTGAGGAAATATTTTCCTTTGACATTGACCCAGCATTAAACGAGATAGCTGCAGTTGGCACCAGAGAAAAAGTTACAATGTAAGTTAATAGGATAATTGTCCAACTTTTATTTACGTTCATAAAAGTGCTCGTTTTGCTTCTGACAGACTCAGATTAATATTCTAAGTGTCTGACAACATTATGGAAAGGATTTCTAAGGAGGCTGACCTTTCTGTTAAAGATTAAGATCCTTTTTTTAAACATAAAAAGTCCGTGAAATTGCGTTCGCTAAACCCACCAGACTCCATGTAAATAATCAGTGATTTTAGCATGGTAAAATACGGCTTTCTAAAACATCTCTGAGCTCTGAGCAGCGCCGACTCTGGCTGTCTTGAGACTGCGTGTGTTGGGTGTGCGACTATGGGCTCCGTTTGGTCAATGTTTTCTTTCTTTCATTCCAATTTTGGGTCTGTCAGTCACAGTGAAAACCAGGGACATTTCTGGGGACAGAGCCAGTCGGGGACACGTCACCAAAACCGGGGACTGTCCCTGGAAACCGGGGACTTCTGGTCACCCTAACTTAAAATCATCACATGGCTGTAACACGACTTGCGAGATATGGCATTTGTGCTGCATTTATGTGGTTTTGGAAAAACGGGGAAATTAATTCTCCACTGGGAAAATTTATGTGAACGCCTCCTCAATTCAGAACTTTAAACATTGCAATATATGAAATGCCTTGGCAAAGGTCTATGCTTTTGAGGTGTCCTTCTAGTTCTCAAAAGTGATTTTGGGTTTAATCAAAAGATTATTTCCCTTACCTTGTCATACCCTCATATAGCCTACCATCACAGTACTCCTCCCTAAATTTCTAACTTAATTTAATCAAAAGAGATAATTTCTCAAAGGGATTAACAGCAGACCGTTGTTTCTCTCTGTCGGCCTTACAGTATCAATCTTTTCTTCTGTCAATTTTAGTATAGGTGTCACATGTGGCAGCCACAGTGTGCGTGGGAGGATGTCTGACTGTATGTGAATGTGACATCAAATTTGTGAGCAGAATCAATTGCTCTTCTATCAATGAATGCTAAACCATATACATAAACACACGTATCGCATACGGCTGCCTGTTACAGACGTATTGCAGTCTATCAGCCCCTGTGTACGACCCAGAATAATGGCCATTTAGTTATTGATCCACAGATGGAGAGCGTGAACTATAGAGAAGAATGCATCAGAATATCACAGACCCGCTAGAACTGTAATAGACATTTCCAGAAACATCTCAGCTGAGATGAAAAAAAGCCACAGCATTAAACTAATATGTGGTGAGATGGATAAGTGTTGCTCCGTGGTTTAGCTGGTGGCAGTAATAGCTAGTGTGGGGCACTCATTGGATCCAATTCCCACAATCTCCCTTTAATAGTCAATGTGCATTGATTACAGATGGCTTCAGGTGAAACCCCAATGGCTGTGGTACCATTATATTAGTGAAATGACAAACAGCAAAACTGATATCAAGAAGAAGACCTAGACTGGGTAAACCCTGTCCAATCTGCCGGCGATTTGATTTCGCCCTGCAGCTCGGTCTGGAAACCTGGATGTTTAATTCTCCTGGTTCAGTTCCCAATTTTGCGAGAACCAATCACAAACTGGCTTACCTACCTGGCACGCTATTGGTAGGTTTAACACGATGACGATAGAGAAGCAACCAAGCAGCTTCTTGTTTACATTCAACATAGCAGCCACAAAACACCACCAAAGCACAGCAACCCATTGATGCCGCTGTCACTTCTACGTCACCTGGATTGTTGGTCTGATTGGTTGAAGGACTATCAAATTGCGTACAAAGTCATGCCCGTTGGTTATGCCTCTTGTGCAGAGAAAATACAGAGCAGACTACCCAGACCAACGCTCAATCTCAAATCTTTTGAGCATGGCTTGGTCTGGTGATAGCCAGACTAACAAAGACACTTATTAAAGTCAATTGGCTGTAGCTGACACACATCTGTGTCCCTTGGTCTATCTTGGGAGCTTGAGAGACGACAACCTAATGTGTACACTGTGGACAGAGCTCAGATGTGTTATGTGCTTATATTTAAAGAAAACAATCCTAAACAAAAAGGTGAAGGCATTAAAGAAGTAGTCCCTATTTTGGAAAAGATGTTTTCTTGCCAAGAGTTAAATGAGAAGATCAATACCACTCTCATATCTGTGCATATGAAGCTGCAGTACATCCACCAGCTGGTTAGCTTAGCTCAGCATAAAGACAGGAAAACAGCTAGTCTGTCCAAAAGTAACGTCTGCCTACCAGCCTCTCTAAAGCTCACTAATAAGAGAAAATCTGGGGTTTTAAAGTGCGTTAACTATTTATTGGCCAGCTGCAGGGACTTTGTCTTGAAATAGTCCTGAACATAACCCTTCATACAACCACAAATTGCTGTTTGTACACTTTAACTATGCTTTATAGCAAATTATAACTTAAATAAACAAGATATAATTAGCTTTACAGGTGCTGGTGGGAAGATGTTGTCATGTTTAGACAGAGCAAGACTTGCTGTACCCCTCTGCTTTCAATCTTTATGCTAACCTGAGTTAATTGCCTCCCACCTTTAGCTCCACTTAACTCACAGACATGAGAGTGGCATCTTTAACTCTCAAGTACCAAAACATTAAACACCTATCTATGAGATCATTTGTGTCAGTCTGCCCATGGATGCATGTTTATGTGTTTTACCTGAACTTCCCGTGCATGGTAGGCTATGATGAGGCCCAGCAGTATGACTGTGGACAGGCTGATCAGACACTTCAGGGCCAGAGAATACATGGAGCTCTGTAGAGAGAAAATTGATACATACACCTTTCAGAAACAAGCAGCACAAACATAATACACATTTCAGGTCACATTTGCTATGATGGTTGTTTTAGTATTCAAAGTAAAATTACATAAAGAAATCAAAGAAAGATTCCACACTCATAATAGTCCACATTCTGTCACTAGTCTGTGTCAACTTGGAGTGACTTCCACCATGTTCTCTCTACTGCTAAAATGACATTTGTACCATAGCAGCACTGCTTCAGCATAGACAATAAGACCTAACATTTACAGAAGTAGAAAGAAAGTATTTCACCTGTCAATATTACTGCAGCCAAGATCTAAATCCTCTGCTTGTCTGGTTTCATAGGGCCTATAATCAGTGCACTGGGGATCTACCAATCAACACAGCTCATAGCACTTCAGTGGCTTCTTTAACCCCCTTACCTCACCCATTCAGAGCACAGCAACGAGTTATCATGTGCATGTGCGCACACATATAGACAAACACATGCACACATTTCCAAAAAATGCACACACTTAATCTACATTAAGAAATACAGATGTTGTAGCCATATGGAAAATGTGTATTAGATTGTTTTTGTTAGCTGTTCTATGTGTGTGAATACATATACATACTGTGTGTATATATATATATATATATATATATATATATATATATATATATATATATATATATGGTAACAGTATCTAAAGTAATATAGTGGAACTTGGAGTGGTTAGTTTTAATTTTTTTATAGATTATTTTTTGGGGCTTTTCCTTTTATTATACAGTGGATAGACATGAAAGGGGGATGACACGCAGCAAAGGACTGCAGGTCGGATTCAAACCTGGGCCACAGCAGGACTCAGCCTACATAGTGCAAACACTCTTATTGGGTGAGCTAGAGGCCGTCCCATGGCTAGATTAAACATTGTAAGAGAAGAACAATCATGAAATTTATTAAACTCCTGTAGGGTTTAATGGAGTGACTTTTTTTTTAAAAAGATATACGTGTATCTAAAATAAGAGATACAAGTTTATTTTTGCATACTTTGCAACATATTAACATAAAAATATGCATGTATGAAAATGCACTTTACACATTTTGCCTTATTGCACCACCTTTATTATTTAGCAGTTCACAAATCAGTACTATATAGTTCAGTCTTTTCAGCAAGTATTTGTATCTGTGTCTGTACTAACTGTGTCTCCCCACCTTTGAAATCAAAGTTCTGCCCCTGATCAAAGAGGAAATGGAGCAGTGTATATCACAACTTTAAAAAGATGTCTTAAAAGCTGAGACAATAACAAAGCATGCATTCTTGCCAAAAATGAAAGAAATTATGTGGAGGAAATGTTGTTCCACTTCACCTTCTGTTATTATTTGCTGTTATTAACCTCATCCATAATTGTCATGCATCAGGAAACCTTGTTGGCCATGTTGGTGGCATGGGTCTCCAGGTGCAGTGGGGCTCGAAAGTTTGGGCACCCCAGGTAAAAATTTTAATTAATGTGCATAAAGAAGCCAAGAAATGATGGAAAATACCCAAAATGCATCAAATGACAGATTAGACATTTGTATAATATGTCACAAAAAGTTAGATTTTATTTCCATCTTTTACACTTTCAAAATAACAGAAAACAAAATAATGACGTCTGCAAATGTTTGGGCACCCTGCAGAGTTAATACCTTGTTCTGCCCCCTTTGGCAAGTATCACAGCTTGGAAACGCTTCTTGTAGCCAGCCAAGAGTCTTTCAATTCTTGTTTGAGGTATCTTCGCCCATTCTTCCTTACAAAAGTCTTCCAGTTCTTTGAGATTTCTGTCACGCACTGCTCTTTTAAGGTCTATCCATAGATTTTCAATTATGTTGAGGTCAGGAGATTGTGAAGGCCATGGCAAAACCTTCAGTTTATGCCTCTTGATGTAATCGATTTTGAGGTGTGTTTAGAATCATTATCCATTTGTAGAAGCCATCCTCTCTTTAACTTCAGCTTTTTCACAGATGGCATCAAGTTAGCGTCCAAAATTTGCTAAAATTTTATTAAATCCATTTTTCCTTCTACTCGTGAAATGTTCCCTGTGCCACTGGCTACAATACAACCCCAAAGCATCATTGATCCCCCCATGCGTAACAGGTGGACAGAGGTTCTTTTCATTAAATTCTGTGCCCTTTCTTCTCCAAACGTACCTTTGACCATTGCGGACAAAAAGTTCTATTTTAACCTCATCGGTCCACAGAACTTGTTTTCACAATGCATCAGGCTTGGCTATATGTTCATTTGCAAACTTCAAACGCTGATTTTTGTGGTGAGGACGTAGAAGAGGTTTTCTTCTGATGACTCTTCCATGAAGACCATATCTGTACAAGTATCTCTTTATAGTGGAATGGTGTAACACAACTCCAGTGTCTGCCAGGTCTTTCTGGATGGAACGTACAGTCTAACGTGAGTTTTGACTTGCTTTTCTCACAATCCTGCGAGCTATTCTGTTTGATATTTTTCTTGGTTTTCCAGCTCTTGCTTTAACTTCCACTGTTCCTGAAGACTGCCATTTCTTAATTACATTCCGAACAGAGGATATTGGGATCTGAAAACGCTTTGCTATCTTCTTATAGCCTTCTCCTGCTTTGTGAGTTTCAACTATTTTCAGTTTCAGTTTTCTAGACAACTGCTTAGAACAGTGGTTCCCAAACTTTTTCAGCTCAAGACCCAAAAGACAAATTTGGTGTCTCCCCGGGACCCAAATTTACAAAAATACACCATGAATCATTGTAACATCTACATTTAAATGCATGTGAAGTATATTTATTCCATTATAACGATGCCTTCAGCGCTGCTCGGTTCCCTTTGAATGCCTGATAGATAACAGGTGACCACTCTCACTTTTTCCCATTACATTAGTCTCACACCCTCGAGTAACACAAACACAACACCCATGTTACTGACTCTTCCATCGTCAAAAAACAATGTCAAATACGCACTTTGCTGCCTAATCCACATTAGTAACGAGCCCGCCAGACGGACAACAGCGGCTAACAACGACATGTTAATATTATTTAAAATGCTAATGTACACCAACAGACAAAATGTAATGACTTCTCCACTGTCAAAACAAGGATTCTTCTTTGCAAAGGAAACATTGTTTGGACGTTCCCCGATAATGTGAATGTTTTGTTTGAAGATGTGTGTCCAGTTTATTCATTTTAAAAAGAAGAGCGAGAGGAACCCCCCCCCCCCCCACAGCATCTGAGCTGAACAGACCAGTGTAGCAAAAAGGAACGCTCTTATTCACATAAGATTGATATGCATTTTACTCTGCCAATTGGCAACCCAATAAAACGGGTCTGCGACCCATTTTGGGTCCCGACCCTAAGTTTGGGAAACATTGGCTTAGAAGAACCCATGGTGCTGATTGTTGGGGCAAGGTCAGATGAGTCTGGGCATTTAAAACCTTAAGATTGGCATCACCTGGTCTTTCCAGACGATTTGAGAACAATCCATGACACTGTCAGGTCTCAGCTTTCCAAAGGGGGCGGTGCATGCTATAAACTATGCAGGGTGCCCAAACTTATGCAGATGCCATTTTTTGTTTTTCTGTTATTTTGTAAATGATGGAAATAAAATCTAACTTTTTGTGGCATATTATACGAATGTCTAATCTGTCATTTGATGCCTTTTGGAGATTTTTCCATCTTTTCTTGGCTTCTTTATTTTTACCTGGGGTGCCCAAACCTTCGAGCCCCACTATACAGTAATGTCAAATGTCAGTCTTTCTGTTGGTCGTATGTTGGTTCACCACTTTGTTCCAGACAAAAATATCTAGACAAATTTTGGATTGAATTTAATTTCATAACATTCTTTTTACACATTCATGCCCCACACAGAATTAAGCCTACTGACTTTGGTCATTCTCTGACTCTGATTCAGCACCACCAAGATTTCACTTACTGTATTCTAATGACTTGGTGATCATCTGACTTTTCCTGTAGAGCCCTCATGAAGTTGACGATTAAAAAATGGATGAATTGTCTGTTTCCAATAGAATGAATCCTACTGACTATGATGATCCCCGACTTTCCCAGAGCGCCCCCATTAAGTTGACAATTTAAAAAAAAAAAAAACTATTGGATGGATTGTCATTAAATTTGGTACATTTATTTTGGGTCTTTGGTTTTTGACCAAATACTTTCCAAATCTAACATTATACTTGTAAGCTAGTCAAAGTTATACCTGCTAAAGATCAACATGCAAGTATTATCATTGGGATCATATTAGCATTTAGCGGTTTGTTCAAAGCACTGATGTGTACAGCCGCTAGCATGGCTGTGGACTCTTATTTTTCATTATCATTCATTCTATTTTATTGCACTATCATGATAGCATGATATTGAGCAAAGTCAAGTAAAGTACATTTGAAAAATATACAACAACCTTTAGATTCTTGATTGATAAGAAAAAAATCCTAAATAAACCATTCAACCAAGTAACAAACAAAAAGAAAGAAAAAAGCAGACGCTTCATCCGGGATATACGGACATGCAATAGGTGCTGAGTAATTTCCTCAGTCAGCAGGCCACTGTAGTTTTATGTCACTCAACAGGAGGAAAGAGTAATTTGTTGGGGACTACTTTCAGCAGCGGATTAATATGCCTTTGGTGCTCTGGTGAGTATCTAAAGGAACCCACACAGTGCAATCGTGTGGCTCATTGATATGTTGTTAATAGTTTTTGGATAACAATAGAGCTCTACGGCACAGAAGAATAAGATATATCAGTTCATCAATTCATTGTTGGTTTTGGTCTTTTCATTGATTTTATGTTGACAATAAAAAAATATAGACTTATCCTTTGAATTTTGAGAAAAGAGGAACTAGCATGCTAGCTACATTGTTTTCTCTTTGTCTACATAAAAAAAGGATCAGTACAGGTTAGACTGACTTTTACCAGAAATTGGATTTTGTTGTAGTTTAATCATTTCTTAACTTTCCTATTGAGTATTTCAGAGTGAAAATGTTTTCACTCAGCAAACTCACTCGCTTAATTGATTAATTTGCCTCCATCAGATGAAGGAATATGTCTTGAACCACAGAATATATTACGCAAAAAAGTGCATTCATTCTCGGGACCATCAAGTTCAAGTGACAAACAACAGGCCGTAACCTCTTCAAGAAAAGAGCTGAACCACCTTAAGAGCTCACACATTTCAGCTATTGAGTAGGATGCTGTTCAGCATTCATCACCATTGAGAGCTTTGTAGGTGATAAGGAGGATTTTGATCTGGATTCTGTGTTTGATGGGGAGCGCATGGAGGTCTAGGAGGACTGGAGTGATGTGGTCTCTGTTGCTGGATTGAGTGAGTAGACAGGCTGCTGAGTTTTGAATATTTTGTAGTTTTTTGAGGAATTTGGTGGGTGTGCTGTACAGAATGCTTTTGCAGTAGTACACTTTCTTAACCTATTTGTGCACTCTGAGTTTAGCCACATAACTCAGCCTTTTCCTTCATGATGTTAAGCAGAATCTACAATGCATTTTGGGTTCATGAATATATATTGCAATATTAGTGTGTTACTGTGTCTATTTAGGGTCTCCATAGATGCTTCATGGCCTTCATGGTATTGATTTAGCATTGCACACACACACACACACACACACACACACACACAAACAAACAAACACACACACACACACACACACACACTTATGAGGAGAAAGCAGACTTGTATTTCAGCATCGTATGTATCTGTTTGAACACAGTCAGACTGGTGAGCTGAAATGTGAGTTTGCTTTCTATCTCTCTCTCATCTCTCTCGCTGCATTTACCTCAAGCCGTCTGTTTGATGCTCTTTTTTTTCCCCCAGTTCTGCCCATCACACTGTCAAGAGCATTTTGTTTACGCCAGTTTCCACTTCACTTACTTTGCCTATATAGTAAATGACTTGACTGTGACAGAGACGTATGTGCCTACATGTTTGCCTTCTGTTTATTTTGGCTTATTTAACTCTCTCTTCTAATTGGCTGGCAGGGTTCCATTCATTTCTAGTAACTGGACACATCTGATGTCATTCTAAATGAAGGCATCACATTCTAGATAAAGCAACAATGAGGCTTAAGGTTTGTTCATTGTTCAACAGGGACGTGGACAGCTGCAGACTTGCATGTGGACACACACTTCTATCAAACACACTACAACCTGTGGCACTAGAAAAGAAGGTGGCAATCTCACAAGAAAGAGAGAGAAAGAGTTCCTTTGGTTGTTGTATTGAGCTGAATGATTTTGGAGCCAGAGTATGTGCCTACACCCACCTGACACCATCTGTCAATCATAACGTTCACCCCCCTATTTACAGCATTGAATAACTAATAAAAACTGAACTAATTAAAAAAATAAACACTTGAACAATCTGAGTGATAAGAACTACCTAAAATAACAGAAACCATATTTGTAAAAAAAAAATATTTGACGTGATTAAGATCGGGGGGCTTCACTTATACAGTCTATGTGTCAACCCATAGTTTAAACTAGCAGGTGAGAAGTAACCTGGAAATCCAGAGTTCTCGCGAGAGCACCATTTAAATTTGCTCAGTTAGTTACTCTGGCATTGAGTGGCAACTATACCCTTGTAGCCGAGCTGAACCAATCACATTGGCGTATCTGATATAGGCGGGCCAGAGGTGAGCTAAACAGATGACGGTTTAAGTAACAGTTAGCTCCGCTGGTAACTAAGCGTATGGTGTTCTGCATACGTCACCCAGTGTGTTGTTGTGATTGGTTGTAGTGTTATCCAACTGTGTGCAGTGATATTTTCAAATTCACGCTAGGTGCCGCCCCTCGAGATGAGACTTTTATTACTCGATGCCGGACCCTTAATCTTTCGGATTTGGGTCTGGATTTCCAGGCTAGGTGAGCAGAACACCTACCCAAAATCTTCTCATCACAGTTTACAGGTACAAGCACAGATGTTCATAATCAAATCAACAATGACTGAATTGTATTGTGCGCTGGTTCACTGTCACACTATTGTGGCTTAGTGGGACACTTGAATAGAACAGTCATAATTACTGTTAATAATAACACCTGAGCTTTTCCCACTATGACAAGTAAAAATATGTGAAAGGCAAAAAGGCTTAGTGCTGAGGCAACAGACAAACTATGTTAATCAACAAACAGCATAACAACTTGCAACTCTCTTTAAAACCACAAACAATAGCTGCATAGTATCAACCTCACAAATGTAATCCTAAATCAGTTTGTTATGATTCTGGAAATCCAAATTAACAAACAAATACTTTTAAATGAATGTTAGCTTGAAGCCTTTGTAAAACCATAACGGTAACATGTGGAGTGTACAACTTGATGGATACTATCCCTGACATATACTGTGCACATTTGTGTTTGTGTGTGTATGTGTTATGTGTGTGTGTGACCCTTCTTCCTTCTTTTTGTCCAACTGTGCAGAAGTGTGTGATTGGTGTGTATTGATCAGTGGCTTGGTGGACATCATGTAGAGATAATGAGCTTTTTTGAGCTTCTTTAGTTCAACACACACAACACGTTTGTGTGTGTGTGTGTGTGTGTGTGTGTGTGCATGTTGTAATGAGTTAGCCTTGGGGGTCTCTCCCTGTCAGAGCAATGCTTTCTTGCAATCAGTTCTAGGGAAACAGGCAGTAGCCAGAAAGCCATGTCACCTTACCAGGGTAAACACACACATACACATACTGCACATTAACACACGGCATTATGGTCCCATACAATCAATTAAATCCAGACAAAGGGAGATGTGAATGTGCCCGCACACACACACGCGCGCGCACACACACACAAATATGACAGATCTGAATACATAAAAACATTAAGACACACTCTTTAGGTGTGTTAACAGAGAGGAGATGACGTACAGTAAATCAACGTGATTGTTTAAGTTACCGGTAGATGATGCAAGTTCTAACACACCCATGTCTACCAACACACTCACACATACAGAGAGAGGTAGCCTAGCCTTGTAACACTAAAAAATGAGCATATTTGTACCTTAGTAGCAAGAACTGTGGGCTCTACCGTCTCTTAGAAGCCTGTGATCTAGAAGATAAAGGGAGTGTGGAGTGCAGCAAAAGAGAAGAGGAGGTGGAGGGGGAGAGCAAGTAAGAAGTGCTGAGATGGCTGATAGTAGGGCTGGGCAATATATCGACGTATCGATATCACGATGTGAGACTAGATATTGTCTTAGATTTTGGATATATCATAATATGGTAAGTGTTGTCGTTACCTGGTTTTACAGGCTGCATTACAGTAAAGTGGTGTACTTTTCTGAACTTACCAGACTGTTCTATTATTTACCTTCATCCACTAAGTCATTAAATCATTTCTGGAGAATATTTATCAAAAGTCTCAAAGCAACAACAGTCAACCATTCAATAACGTCGTAAAATCGACATCCTTTAGAGAATATGGTGGCAGTTTGTGAGTTTAATTTCCTGATAATCTTCATGTACTGTCTGAAAAGCAGCATGCAGCCACTGCAAGAGGCCTCGCAGAGAAAGGTCTGGAAAGGTCTCCCAGTAAATGTCTGTGAGAACATGTCTGTCATAGATAGGGTAGCGAGGGCGGGGACATAGAGACGAAGGTGGAAATGTGGGAGATGTTGTAAGCCTACTGAGAAAGCTTGAAGAAATGGAGACATATTTAACACTCGCCAGGGGAGGAACATAAAAACTCCCTGTAAGTGAGAAGAAAACAGGAAGGGAAGGAAGAAAAGGAAGAATTGAAACGAGCACTGCCTCAAATTGTTGAAAATATCGCTGCTTGTGCTGAGAAGTGGGTACACACTATACACTCACTGGCCACTTTATTACGTTTATTACGTTTTCGACGTTCGGATGGTAGGGTCAGAATTTGGCGTCTACAACATGAAAGCATGGATCCATCCTGCCTTGTATCAACGGTTCAGGCTGGTGGTGGTAGTGTCATGGTGTGGGGAATATTTTCTTGGCACTCTTTGGGCCCCTTGGTACCAATTGACCATCGTTGCAACGCCACAGCCTACCTGAGTATTGTTGCTGACCATGTCCATCCCTTTATGACCACAATGTACCCAACTTCTGATGGCTACTTTCAGCAGGATAATGCGCCATGTCATAAAGCTGGAATCATCTCAGACTGGTTTCTTGAACATGACAATGAGTTCGCTGTACTCAAATGGCCTCCACAGTCACCAGATCTCAATCCAATAGAGCATCTTTGGGATGTGGTGGAACGGGAGATTCGCATCATGGATGGGCAGCCGACAAATCTGCGGCAACTGTGTGATGCCATCATGTCAATATGGACCAAACTCCCTGAGGAATGCTTCCAGCACCTTGTTGAATCTATGCCACGAAGAATTGAGGCAGTTCTGAAGGCAAAAGGGGGTCCAACCCGTTACTAGCATGGGGTACCTAATAAAGTGGCCGGTGAGTGTATGTTGAGGTGTCAAGTGTGTGCATTAACAGGTGAAGTTGACAACAGCTGTGCATTCCCTCAGAATAGCAATGTTCCTTTGTAGGCCTGAATCGTGGCGTTGAGCAGGTGCCGCATGGAGCCACATAGGCCTTTGTAAAATGACCGGGAATCCCTTCCATTTAACCTGTTCCTCATGAAATGTTTTAAAGACGAAGTATTCTCATACTGCTGCATGACTGCTGTCAAGGTCCTGGTTGGTGGCAAACAAAATATATAATATGGAGTTAAAAATACTGGGTGATGCTTGCTCACCTGTACTTAAGATAGCTGCAGACCATGCACTTGTCGCTCTTCACCATACACTACCCCGGGGACACTCCAGCTCAGGCCTGTAGTACTTGACTCTACGGCCCTGTAGACCCTGTCACATATTGTAGTTGGTCTCAACTGAGTCCAGCACTACTGTATATGCTTTTGTTCTAAAGTACCTTCCTCCTTCAAAACAAAACTATTGAGGAAGCACGCCAATTTAGAAAACAGGTATTAGTTTAATTCAAAATCCATCTAGAACAAGTATTGACATTGGTCGCCTGGTATACACCTGGCTGCATCTTATATATATATATATATATATATATATATATATATATATATATATATATATATATATATATATATATATATAAAATCATCAATCATCAGGTATCAATCATTTTCATTTTGGCCACAGACAATGTCAGCGAGCAATTTGTACTCTAAATTCTTCAGGACAAGTATAAGTTCAAGAATGGATTTCCATTTCTTATTTTAAGTAAATAATATGGCTTAATTTGATCCTATAGCGTGTCAATCTGCACTTGCTTTCTGATTATTACAAAAATTAAAGCAAAATTATCATCTTAAAATAGAAGATATACTGTGTCTCATATCACATGAATTATAAACAGGTAAATAAGCGGTCTCGACTAGTCCTGGTCCTGGACTTGTCTTGGGCTCGACAAAGGTGGACCTGACTACAGCCCTGCTCCAGCTCTTCCCATATCCATTATATTTTGACACTTACCCATTCCCTCATGGCACTACTGATATTACGGATTTCCATGTTTTCTTAAATGTGTATATTCATTTGTAGTTTGCCTGAATAAAGCCCTTTAAGGGAACGTTTGTGTGAGCTTCCACTTTTGTTACAAGAAGGAGCCAACTTGTAATATTCTTGACACTCTAAAGATGTACATTATAGAGACTCACGTCTCTAAATAAGTTATTGTCTGGGATGCTTTTGTGGGAAAACATTAAATTCTACCTGCAGGGCAAATTAAATATTTCCCATTTCATGAATTATTTAAGCATCCAAAATTCACTCTGCACAATCTATCGGGCTCTGTGATTGGACATTAACAGTACAGGAATTTACTGCCACTGCCGAAAGAGCTAAATATCAATGTTGAGAGAAGTATTCAGATTTACAGTTGAAAATAAACCAGCTGGCTAACACTGGCACATTTACAGTAATGTTTATTAATGTGCATTGTCGTCATAAATTATAAATGAAATTAAATAAAACCTTTAAGTAAAAAATACCAATACCACAAAAACTTCTTACACAGAAAAGTCCGTTATTCACGCAGACAGACAGACACACACACACACACTTAGTGTACAGACACAAAGTCTTAAGGTGTACATTTTAAAAAGAATGTATCTGTACCTATCACATTTTCCCACAAGCTCTAACACTACCTCTCAAGGATGCACACAATATAGCTTTCAATGTGAAAGTTATGTTTTTGGAAGGGTAGACAGTGCATGTGTGGGTAAGTGATTAGCAATAATCAATACAAGGAATCCTTCAAAGCTTTTCTTCTACAACTGGTCAAAGCACAGCATTAACCTTTCCACTTCTCTCTGAAATACTCCCATATATCTCCATTTTTGTTCTTTCTTTCATCCTCACGATCTCCATATCCACTTTTCACAACAACCAGCATGCTTCTTCCCACGTCAATTATCTAAGTGAGGGCCTGAATTGTCTGATGGAACTCCAGTATCTGTTAGAGTCAAACCAAATCTGCCAACCATAAAAAAAGAAAAAAACATATAACATGGCAATCTGAATTTAGAAATGAATTGTGATCAGGTTTTGCTGAAGCATTCTTAACTTTCAACCCTGAAAGGAGACAATGAGGTGCGAAGATATTTACATAATATTCTTCCTAAACTCTGACTTCCTTTTCTGGACTAGATACTTCAATGAACATAGATTAACCAATAGAGTGAGAGCAAACACAGTGGCCGTTCTGCTTGAATTCACAGCTGTCGATCAATTCTTATTGACAGAAAATGCATGCTAATTCAGTTGAGGACTGTATTGGCTGTAGCTTAAGAACTTAAATTAGGCTTTTCATTATCGCCTTTCCTTTTTTCTCTTGATCTACAGCCTTTCATTTCTCACCCAGCAGCTTCTCTCTTCCGATCACACACCCTCAGTTTGACGCCCACTGGAGGAGTAGTGTAGCAGAGAAAGAGAGAAAGTGTGGCGGGGGGGGGAGAAAGAGAGAAAGAAAGCAGGATAGACAGGTGTGGAGTTAAAATACACAGAAAGAGAGAATAAAAAGTGTCCGCTTTCTCCTTCAGGAAGGATATATATATATAGGTCGACAGAAAGAAAGAAAAGAGACTAGGAGGGCTTGGGAGAAAGAAATTCTGAATCCATGATTTTCATTAATAAAAAGACTTAGCCTCTGAAACTGTTTTTCATAAAGTAATGAGTGGGAGATGGATGCAATGCAAAGGAAAAAATGAAGCAAAAACACAGCCAGCAAAAACACAAGCAAGTTTTTCTAGCAATGACAAAGACCATATTAACCAGAGAGAAAACAGAAACAGAGGGAGATAGAGAGGAGAGACACGCCCAGCTGGACTATTCAAATAGATTACCTGTAAACCTGTGTTTTCACATGATCTAATACGCTTTTTCACATGATCAGTGATCCATGTATGACAAGCTGCATAAGTGGATTGATGTTTCCACCTTATTAGCTTCAACCAAGCCTATGTGCCAAGTCAGACTGAAAGAAAGGATGGAATGAGGGAAGAAGTATACACACACAAACACACACACACACATAGACACACACAGCCAGAGGCCAATTCAGCATATTACACTCCCCATTACACAGACGAATGACATCCTGGCCTCCTACTGATTATCAGCCCCCCATGTCCTTTGTATCGTTGGATTACATTATCCAGAAGCAGCAACTGTCAAGCCTGGTCGTAAAAGTAGCCTACACAGGCCAACATCGGCATGGTGCTGGTCAGACTCAGTGGGGCTTATCAATCATTAGGGCTGTAACAATATGCGATATGAAATCGAAATCGCAACACTCAGATCCACGAACCTGTGTCGCAGAGTGAAAAGACAGAATAGCTACAATAAAGCCCGTCCAACTCCCAGAGTTATCGTTTCTGTCCAGATCCAATACTACCACATGGCTAAAATTACTATTAGTTTTGGTGCCTTATCCCCAGGTAAATTTAGCTAACTGTGATGACGGCTAAAATCGAAAAGGGGAAGGGGGGAAGACACCGTTAACGCTAACGGAGGTGTAACGTTACGAATGGCCGCTGTTCTGAGTCAGGTGCTTGGGTCTGTTTCCCGACGGTTCCGTAAACTGCTGTTAGCTACCTTAACACCGGAGTTAAGTGCTGACCGGGCTGGCTGCTGGCTGGCTGGGGGCTGACTGTGGATGTGTCACTGGGCCGGGGATGTTATCAGCCCTCATCCTGACTGAAGCCTTGCAGCTTCGGGATGTGCTATCATTAGATTAGTCGTTGTTATAGTTAACGTTAACGCTACTGATGAATTTGTGGGTTAGTCCAGAGTCTTCTTCTTCTTTTTGCTTCTGGTCCATAACTGAGCGGTTAAACTGGCCTTATGTTCTAAGGCCTGGTATCTGTTGTATAACTGTTACAAAGTGGGATGTAATCAATGACAAAACGATGCTATGTGGCAGAAAAAACGTTGTATTATGTTAACTAAGTATAATTCTTCTCCAACCCCCACACACACACACACACAAAAAAGAATCAAGGTTTGTATCAACTCAAAGGTCAAAAATCGTGATACAAACCGAATCGTGGGTTTGGTGTATCGTTACAGCCCTATCAATCATGAATAAAGCAATTTATTTAATAACTAGTAATTATCTGACCACTGATCCATCCAAACCAGCCAAAGTTTGGATGGAACCTGGGACGTGTACAACATATATAACGTCCCAGGTTGGAATCTGGCTGGTGACCTTTGTTACTTGCCATTTATTTCTATGTCACCTTTACTGGCTACTATCGATCAAAATAAAATGAAAAACACCAGTGCACAATGCTACCACCATCAAGTGAGCCAGGTGGGAGATTTGTGGACTTTGCTTGTGTACTGAGGCTAGATTAAAAGGAGCAATCTACCAATTTATTATTGTGCTTCCATAAAGTTGGGGGACTGGTAAGTGACAGATTAAACAAGGAATGGTCAAAATTGTAGCAGCAGAGGCCGAGATATTGCAACTTTTAGTCACTAGTAAAATTAAAACTCCAATAACACTAAATCCTACACTTCTCATAATGCTCGTCTTTCCTTAGACCCTCCCTGCCTGGTGATGACCATAACTTTTAAACTCCACACCCTCAGTTTGCAACGCAGGCTTTCTTCTAAAAATGTGTAATTTATGACATCATCAGGTTGATTTGCTCCTCCTGAGCCACAAAGCACATATACTGCTGTGGTCATACTAACTATGACTAGTAAAGTGATCTTTATGTGTAAAATCATTGGAGTGCCCCTTTGAAGTGCCACTGCTCTGTCCACTCACCTTGGTGTACACGCCCCATGACAGCTCCGTCTCAATCACCATGACAACGATGCCAAACATCCCAAAGATGAGGGCATAGTCACTCAGCCTCTTTCTCTTCTCAAACAGTGCCCTGCGATGCCCCAATTTATAGCCAATGTTTTGGTTCTTCCGTTTGGTGGCTTTGGAAGTGCTGCCCTTTACTTCAGTGCCCACCGCTCCAACCACCCCCTGCCTGCTGCCCCTCCCCGCCGGCACCCGCCTGCTCTCCACCAGTGCGTGGTTCTGGTGGTAGATGGACATCTGGTTGGAAGTGGAGTCAGTGATGTCATACCCTGCTCTGAGGTATGGCGAGTCTTCTTTGGATGAAATCACAATCTCTGGAGGACTCTGAATTAGGGGTTGATTAGTAGAGGACTGGGCCACCAAGGAGGTAGGAGGGGCTTCTCTCTGGCGATCATGCCCTCCAGCTGCTGTTGCCCCAGCAACAGCTGAAACCCCACCCTCTTTGGTTTCGCTGTTGCTATCTGATTCAATGAGGTTTCTTCTGGAGGCGCTGAGGCGGCTTAGGGGCTTCATGACCCCGCCTGTGTACTTACAGGAGCTCATGGCAATCTCTGTGAAGGGGTTACTGTCCCTACGGTGAACCAGAGGGCTGGCCTGTCTGTGTTTGCAGCCCCTCTCCCTGTCACGGTCTCTGTCCCTCTCCCGGTCCATGGAGGGCGAATGGGAGGAATAAAAGAGGGCGTTGTAAACTGGGGAGTTGTCCCCGCTAAGGCTGTGCTGTGAGCCCAAGCAGGAGGAGAGCGGGGTGCTGGTGGGGTACAGGGCGTTGGGGATGGGAGGGGGCAGAGGCTGGGCTCCAGAGGATGACAGGGGCAACTTGGGGAGTGATGCTGGAGGCAAGTTGGGTGTGGCAGGGGACGGGGACGGGGTGCTGCCATTTAGACGGTCAAGGCTTGATCCTCCCATGTGGTTGGAGTGGTTTGATCCTGGCTGGTTGCCAGTGGTGGAGGGATGGGATATACTGCCCAGGGGAAGGAGGAAGCGCTGGTCCTCATCCTCGCTTCCTCCTAGCAGAGCCAAGCTCAGAGAGGGGGGAGGCTCCATGGTCACAGCTGTGGCCAGGCACCTGTCTACAAAGAAACACAAAACAAGAGAAGATCTGTAAAGAAAGACAAAGGAGAAATATAGAAAACACTGACTATCATGAGCAATGCAGACAGGACAAACAGAGAGTAAGTGGCTGGAGGGAGGAGTGGGGAGCATTGTGATGGATAAATATTAGTTAAAACAAATGAGGGTAAAGACTGAACTCAAAAAGCTGAATATGTCTGACAAAGAAGGGCAGCAGAGTGAATAAAAGTGGCCATAATTAGGGAATATGTTATTCTTTGAGTCACATTTGAGTCAGCTGCCCAGTTAGCCTCTCTCCAACGCCCCTCTGTCTGTTTCCCAGTGTCCTCTTCTTCTCACATCCCACAAGGCTTCCAGCAATCTATGTCATAAAATGTCATGTGTTACACTGATGTTAGCCAGAAGGATGATGCAGATCCTTTACACCATGAAAATGAGATCAGAGACTAAAGGATAATAATTCCACATCAGTCTGTTTTAGTAGCAAGAGAAGAAGCCTACTTCTGTTACTGTGTGGATGCCTTAGTTAACCATAATCTGGCTTCATTTGATTGATCCAAAACAATAACCTACTTTCAGTATGATATAACCAGACACCTTCATGGCCCCCTCCTCCCTGTCGGTTTCTCTACCTACCTCCTACCTCTTCTCTCTCAGTCCCTGTCCTCCAGGTTAGTTGTGTTGAATCACTGGCTGGATGAAAATAGACCACCACACTTTTTCTTTTTCATGTTGTTCCGGCCATCCCATCATCTTTTCGCTTCGTCTCCTTTCATATAAGTCCCTCCACAGGTCCCTCGCGTATCTCTCGAAATTGTGCGTCGCTCCCCACAGATGTCGCCTCCGTCTCGGCTCCACTTGATTTGATCAGTTTGTTTCTTTCTCAATCACCAGTGATCTCTCGACGGTAACCATTTCGACCCCGTTAGTGACAATCGACTCGAGATGAAGAGAAATAATCCATAGTGACTGGATGAAATCGGTCAACCTGTGGCTGCACGTTAAAAATGTGCAGCGACACTAACCTGCAAATATTTTAATTTTTTTTTTTTTTTTGCAAAGCTATACGTCAAATAGGCTGACAGTCCTCAGATGAGCAGTGAAGTCTGAGATTTTATATATGGCCCCACCGACTTCTACTCAATCTACGGCTCAACTCACTGTCTCCCCAGATCTGTCTCTCACTCTCTCCCTTAACTTCTCTCCCTCGTTCTCCGCCTCCAAACCTGCCGTTCATTCCTATTGGACGGAATCAGAAGAGCGAAATAAGCGCTGAAAACAGGTGGTGGGGTTTGTAAAATGTAGGCGCCAAACAAATGTCTAATATATTCTACCAGGGCTATTTGGGGGCTATTCTTTTTTTGGTTTGCGTAAGCGTCAGTAAACATGTGGCAATGCTGCTTCTATAATAAGACTAGCCTGTAGCATATATCTGGTCGCGTATGGCACTTTTTACGCCCATAAAAGGACGATGGCTGGCAACTAAACACCATCGAGATCATAATAATAATATATGGTGTTTTATTTGTGCCAAAATGACATCCGTCATCATGTCAACTGAACAAATGACAAAACATCCTCTGCGAAATAGCCTCGGGAAGGAACTGTTTTTGGTAAAACGTGTACATTCAAAAGTTGTTTTAGTAGTGCAACAGAAAACTCAGATTGGACAGGTAGTCTAGCTGTCTCAATTTACCATGCAGAGATCTGAAGAGCAGTTAACCACAGTCCTCATAAATCCACTGGAGTTTAAAATTTCAAGCAATTGTTTGTTTGTGGTGAGATCGGGATCCGACCTCGAACCGCACCAACTTCTGTATGTGTACACCACAAGACTGAGCTATACAGCTCCTGTAGTCCTGTATCAGATCTGCTTTTCTACAGACAGGACAACATCTGGTTGACAGCAAATACCCACCAATCGGACCCCAAACTTCCCCGTTAGATTGAAAATGCTGTAAACATATTCTTTGTAAATCTTTATAATCATTCCCTGAAAGAAACAAGCAGGACTGCCTTGTTGCACTATCCAAATTGTCTTCAAAACTTGCCATTTTCAGTGTATAGCTTGCTAGCTTGAAGTTTGTGGTGGTTTCCCGAAAACCGATTTCTGCAAAGCAAGGGACATCCACTTTTTAACGGTTATTTATTAAATTAACTTTTTGTCGATACAGCCTATGGGCAAAGAGGTGGAGCGTGGATGGAGCTGAGGCGGGGGAATGAAGCCTAGCATCTATCAATCCTTTATGTTGCAGTTGCACGCCATCCATGAATTACAAACACTTGTACACTAATACAGTAAGACATAACAAGCCATACTTTGTATCAAATTAGACCAAACAAATAATAAACACAGTTATACCTTAATTAAACCTACATTATGCTGTAATTAGAGACCTCATATAATGCCATACTATACCAACATATAAACTATTATACCAAATGACACACTAATTAGAAAAATAGTTAATCCTAACACACAATTAGACATCATCTTACAAAATCATATTCTAATTACATTCATATACAATGCCATATCAGATCCAAAATCTACCACAATTGGATATTATTCTAGCCTTATTATCAAATAAGACATCCCATTTAATGCTACCAACATGGGTCTATCATAGCTTAAATAGAAAACACAGGCTGTAATTAGACAGATTTACTGGTATTTATATTCTAGCCTTTATAATAGTCAGATAAAACATTTAGAGCTCAGAGGATAAATACAGTTATTTTATATTATTTTATACCTTTATTTTCAGTTTTTTACAGTGTCATTTGTTGCTCATTGTAAAAAGAAAACTACTGTAAACCAAAGTCAATCTGGTTGCTTCTTCACACCTTCGTAGCCTGGATGTTCTCCGGAGTCCCGTGGACTAAATAATCCATAGCCTATTACATGCTTCATGGATCCTCTACTTCAATACCAGTCAAGACATCAGACCATTTAATAGCACGTCACAATCTGACTACAGTAACATAGGCTATGGCCAGGACATTGCATTTCCGGTTAGACCCTCATTATTAGGTAATTTGCGACACATCACAACTGAACCGTATCATACATTAAAGTGAAATCACATAGCTAAATTTAACCCAAAACATATGTATCGACGGGTCATTCACGGGCCTGTGAACGAGCAAATAGTGTGGATTTAAGTAATGACTCAATAGTAAGAACATATTTGTTGATTGAGCAGTATAATGTAAGACTCATGCTGAGCTAAGGGTAATAGTATATTGAAATCTGTCTGTCATGCCCAAACTTACCTCTTCCACTAAAAGAGCACATTGAACATGTGGGGAATTGAACCCCTGAAACTGGTGTGTTGGATATTTGACCACTACAGAACACTGGTCAGAGAGCACAGAGTCATCAGTTTGGTTTAAACCTTTTGTTTGCAAATTGGAAGTAGTACACAGAATGGTGGTGCATATAAGCACAAAGAAAACAAATGCATAAATATCTATGAGTTGTTAGAGTATTACAGCAGCAAGCAAGCTAGCTAGGCTAGCCAGTTAGCTTAAATTAGTAATTACAGAAAGGAATCTTTACCAGTATCATAGCACCACAATTAATTGGTGTAATTTGATACAAAGTATGACTTATTACCTCTAATTAATGTAGGCTTACCGTAAAAAAAGGTGTGACCGAAAGTGCTACCAGTTGCACAGCTTCACCCATGAATTACAAGCCCTTAAATGGTAGAGAACATCATGCGATGCGGTCACACCAGCCATAAAGTCAAATTAGGCTAGGGCTTTGCTTGGACCACACCCATCTTTGGCCTTGCCCTTCATTGTGATATACACTACACACCTTTAAAGTTATCTGTCCAAGGGCCCCTCCCTACTTGGACTACACCCATCTTCGAACTCAGAAATCAAAATCTGTCCGCAGACAGACAGACACCTGGCAATCTGCCTCTTTGGTGGTTCCCACAAGGGTAGGCGTCTCCGGGAGGACCACATTTTTCCATGATGACACAAAATCTGAAAACAATACCATCGTTGCTGTCACAGCTGGTAGAAATAAAAAATAATTATGGTACTGCCAGTCAGTGAACTGCTAGTCAGATTTTTGGCCAATTAGTTTCACCATTTCCGCATCACTTTTTTAATTATTGAGGTCACTTAGCCGTTCATCTATTGTACCTGAATAACTAGGTTGCAATTTATGAGAACATCTTATAGCATAACTATAATTTTCACATTTATAGAGCTGTGTGAATAAATATGAATACATCTGTAAAAAAAAAAGTAATGTAATGTAATAACAAAATATCTAAACGATAATGTACCAAAAAGAAAAAATGTATGGGAAAGACCTGCACACTTCAGTTTTTGTGTCAGGGATTTTCTGATTTCATTCCTAGCAGACTTATACATTTATAATTCTACTTTAACTAAATCTATACGCCATAATTCTGCATAATTCCACTATTCTACCTGGCCTAATCAGTTTTAGATTATGGTTCTCTTTGTGCGTTAGTGCACCCTTAATTGGATGAGAGCTGACGCCGAATTGTGTGAGAGCGGATTAGACTGTTTCCTTATCACAGGTCGGCCTGTCTTGCGATTATGCAACTTGTTAGACATCAACAAAGCAAATCATATCATGTGGAAGATTATTCCACATATTTATACAACACCAACCATATGCCAATGCCTCACTCAGACAGCTAAGGGGAAAAAAAAGACAAACAGTGGTCCATTAATGATGTAGAAAAATGTGTCCTTCCACCATATGTTTTTATCAGCTGTCAAAAGTATATTTGTTTATATTTTTGTTTGTTTGTTTTTGTTGAATTTTATTCCCTAAATGCTCTGCATGTGTCCCTTTTGAATTAACAATGGATTGTTTCATCCGTTTCTTCCACATAAGGGTCTATAAACACAGTAATGTGTGTCTGCCCTGGGGTGATTTGTGATGGGTCAGTGATGGAGTGGCTGGTTCAACAAGCAAGAAAAGCCCGAGGAAAGGTCAAAAGTCAGGTCTGCATTATTACAGATCAAAGCCATTAATTGAGCTTTACTGTGGACAATGGAACAGAAATAGTAAGACAGAAATATATGTTTGGGATTGTATCTTCTTCTGTATTTGTTGTACCTGATTTTATCGAGGTAAGACTCATGGTTTTGGTTAAGGGAAGGCAAGTTTATGCATATAGTTTTGATGAATGTCAGGATTGACGAATGCAGAGCTGCAAACCATTTGTTGATTAATAGATTGATTTTGATTCTGATCAATTGTTGCACCCCTTAAGGAATGAATTAAGTTTAAAAACAAATGTGTTTGGTTGTGGAGGGTTAGCTCATGTGGTTTTGAGCACACCTGCACAGTTGGTACATTCATTTTTCCTGTTATCTGCTGAAATAAAAAAGACTCAACCAAATTAGGTAAAATAATCAGGTCAAAAAACATCTACTAGGTTCTCCAGTCAGTGCCCTTGATCGAGGCTCAGATCTGGGCTGTCAGATGTCTGGGGGAACATTAGGACTGGCAGAAAATAGGAATAGGAATGGTGGGAAGCCACACTGTATATCTTTCACAAGTCAATATTGTCAACAGAGATTAAGGGGCAGGAGAGAAAGATGGAGAGTTAGGAGAAATGAAAGCAGAGGCGAGTGACAGAAAGGAGTAATAATGGGCCCATTGAAGGGAAAGGTTAGTCCACAGTTCTGCCCTGCAGCATACGTCAGAAGTGTGGTGTGAGAAATATGTGAACGAGAAAGGGAATAATAGAATTTAAGGAAGAATAATAAAGTGGGATGGCAGTTGCTATGCCAACGCTGTAGTATACAGATGAGTCCTCACTCCACCTGATCTATCTCTCTCTCATCTCCCTCCTAGTTTAAAGCCACATAAAAGCTTGACTACAGGAAAACTTATATAGGATACTGTATAAATCACATGAAACATCTTAGTGACACAACAGGTGGGTGGGAGAGAAAATAACGGAAGAGAATAATGTTGTGTATCAAGTGAAAAATAAAAGATGCAGAGTAAATTTGAGAATTTGGACAAGGAGGCTCAGAAGTGAAAGGAAAGAGGGATTGATTAGATTCTGACCAAAAGGACAAAAAACAATTCCCATGAATCTTTCCATCAGTTGTATGCTTCTGCCAACCAAGTTGCAGTTTACACCCATGTCTGTCCAGACTCATAATGTACAGTAAGTAGACTTCAGAGGAATTTAATATAAGGTATTAAGTGTATTTTGTGGCAAAATGAAAGTTATCGCTATATTGACATGTACGATTTCAGTAAACGACTAGTAAATTTTCAGTAAATTCTTAGTGAATTACTGGAAACAATCTGGTTATATTCCAGAAGATTCCCTAATATATTCCAGAAAATTCTGGGGAAAATTCAAGGCTCAAGGGCCAAGGTTTAAAAGTGACAGTCCACTATGGGTCACAGTGCCTTTGACCTTTGACCAACAAAATCTGATTAGTTCACCCCTGAGTCCAAGTAGACATTTGGGCCAATTTTCAAGAAATTAATTGAATATTTATAATAATATGCCTCTGGCTGCGGCTATCACCGGCTCAGAGGCACATAAACACAACCGGCTAACTTGGAATTTAACTAACTTATCAACTGTTACCAAGTCACACACACACACACACACACACACCCACACACACACACACACACACACACACACACACACACACACACACACCCCACACACACACACACATGCACAGAGAAATCATTACATTTTAAGTGCAGCTCTTCTATTCACCATTTCTTTCAAACCTTTTCACATTTGCCATTATCTATCTGGCTCCTCTTAAGTGTAAAGTCCCTTAAATAACACAGGGGGTGGAAAAAGTCCTTTACTACAAAGAAACAGTTTGATATTTTGGGAAACATGCGTATTCTTGTTGAGACATCAATAAGAAGATGATACTGAAATGAAGCTAGAGCCCGTTTAGCTTAGCTTAGCACTTAGACTGAAAACTGGGGGAAACAGCTAGCATGGCTTTGTTATAGGTAACAAAATCTAACTGTAGCTGTCAGACAAATGTAGTGGAACAAAACATCCTCTGAAATGTGGTAGAGTAGAATAAATGCATTTACTAAATTATATTTACTAAGTACAATATAAAATGTATATAACGTAGTGAATAACATAACTGCTCTCTGACTGAAGTACAAGGTGAGTCAATGCAGAAAAGTAAGTGGAGAAGCTGTTTTTTTCTCTTTCTCAAAAGCAGACACCTGTTGTTGATTAATGATACATAGATGATGAGTCAGTGCATTGCATAGCTGCATGGCTCTTCTTAATATACCACTTAATATACCACTAGACTGGCCCCACTCTATCAGAGATGCTCTAATCACTGTCCTACACCAGCACCAGTGTATCCTAATGGCTCAGATTGCATTAGGGGTCTGGAAGCTGTGCGGGCTAACCCACAGCCTAAAACCAACCACTATGCAGCTGGATCTCTGCACAGCAAACAGCACTCTGATCTGACTGTTTGAGAAGAGAGACTAATCAAATACAGAGAGGAGGAGAGACTACAGGGGGTAAAAGATACAGGGGAGGAGGGGGTGTGGGGGAGCTTGCACAGTGCTGTGGGTAATGCGTCTCCCATTCAAGTGGCAAGCAAGCAGCGCAGAACATCTCGGCTCGAAACAACTATGCCCTTTTAATGAAAGGACTGACACACATGCAGGCACACACACACACGCACACACACACACACACACACACACACTCACAACACATATGAACTTCATGAAACTTAATGTCAGAAAATTGTATCAAACACCAAACAAAATGCTTACTGGTCCATCTCAGGTCTTACGATATAAGCTATTATGTGGGAGTAGAATATGAAGAGCTAATTTGTTATGAGTGCTGCTTACGCATGTTATTTAACTCATTATTTGGAAGTGTGAGTGTGTGAGTTTAGAGGCTAACTACAGTTTCGCAGTGTCAGCATGATAGCAAAGTGTATGCTGTGGTGGTGCTGATGTACTGGATGTGTGTTTGTGTCAGCTCTCTCCTGACCAAAAGACACTAGTCAGCAGACTGGTGACACGGTCGGATTTCCACCCATTTCCATTTTTCCTGTCACTTTAACATTCAGGTCTCCCTTAGCCAACACCATCTTCTGTTCTGTTGATAGCGATGGTGTGAGAATTCTGTGGCCTTTTTTGTTTCGTCATGGTTCTGAGAGGCCCTGTCAAATTTAGGCCTCTCTTAATGTATTGGTAGCAGGGGGTCTAGGTCTCAAGCCTTTTGACAAAAGGAATGCTGTATCATATGCTTTGGTCCACCCTAGATTGAAGAGGCAATCAGCTAAGTATGTATGCAAGCGTATGCAGCTGTACTGATACTAACATTTAAAAGTGTTTAGAAGCTAATTACAGTTTCAAAGTGTCAGCATGATAGTAAAGTTTAAGTGGGGTTGGTGTGTGTGTGTGTGCGTGTGTGCGTGTGTGCGTGTGTGTGTGTGTGTGACTGCGACTGCAGTCTTCCCGAACAGTTGGCTCCTATCGCTCAACTAAGTGACATGGCCTGATTCCTGCCAGATACACTGTATTCCTTAAAAAAATAGAGACAGTAAAGTTAATTTGACTAGATCTAATGTACTGTGCCATCATGGTGGTAACCAATTTTGAATGCAACACCTAGACGGCACATGCGCAGCTATGAGAAAATGGAGCATTTCCCGGTATAAAATGCCATAAAACAGTTCCAAAACTTGATAAATCTAGTCATATTAAATCGTTTAGGTGTTGATAAGTTGCTCTTTTATTAGGTTGCGAGCTGTGAACCTATTGTATATTCCTGTTGAGTTATAAATGTGTTTGTACTCCGGTTGTTTTTCTGTTGTTGTGTACCAGAAATACTGACAAACTAAGGGTGGCGAGCCTTGCCTAGCAGGTCTGTATTTGGGGTTGGATATGGTGTGGCCAGCCATAAAGACCTGCCACAGAGGAATTGGATTTACAGATTAATTCATTCTGACAGATAAGAAACACACACTAACCTACCCGGGTAGATGTAGTAGAACTTGACATTGAACACACACATCTGGATATTTCACCCCAAGACTGCACACTCTCTCTTGGAGGTTGAACATTTCCTCCTCAAATACAGAGGAACAATAGAGTTGGAACACAAACTCAAAAGGGACCTAATTCTTGTTTATTATTTTAATTTAGAGCACTATTTTATTTTGGTATACATAAAGTTTTGTCTGCTTTGAATGTTTGTTTTGTTGATTCATGGTGAAAAGCATTAAAATTGTTAACTGTCAAGCCACTTACCTCCTTCGTGAGTCATCTGTTCCAAGTGTATTCTCCTACAGGACCTAGAGTGAGTGTCTCATCTACCCAATAAGGTTAGGACAGCATCCATTTACTTTGACTAATCCTCAGGGTCTGAAAAGTCATGTAAGGGCCACATGCAGGGAGGCTGTATATAGGCACAGTGGTGCGTTGAGCTAGATGCTAAATCCAGCATGCTAACAGTCTATGCATGCAAACAATGACAATGCTAGCATAGTGATGTTAAGCAGGTCTAATGTTCACTATCTTAGTTTAACATATTAGCTTTCTCATATTTGCTACTTAACACAGAACACAAAGTACAGCTGAGTATAATGTGAATGTCATTAATTTTGGACCATGATGGTGATATATGAAAGTCAAAAGTTAACCAAAGTTATTACAATTGATTCTGAGGAGACCAAGCATATCTGTGTAAAATTAAATGCAGATATTTGTTCAGGTTTACTAAAAACCAAAAATGTTGACCTCATGATGGCGCAAGTGGAAAATACAACCATGCATGCGCAACTCACATTTGTACTCGACAACATGGGTATTTGTACCAACATTTGTGCCAATCAATCAGGACGGTGTTGAGATTTGTTTTACAGAAAAAAGTGCTGGTGGTACCCCTGGAGAAGCTAGGAGGCCACCAAAGTACAGTAGGAGTTATCCTCTTGGTATCATAAATGTGTGTACAAACTTTAATGGCAATTCATCAAATAGTGAGTTTTCCATCTGGACGAAAGTGGTGGACTTACTGAATGACCAACATTATTATGTTTTTAATATTTGTGTAACACCTTTCTAAAGCATTAGGTTTCATAGTTCTAGACAGCCCAAATCCATCTAAACAAAAGGTCAAAGTAAAAGCTACAGTATTAGACTATATAATAGTAATAATTAGGCTACAGTGGTGACATTATTTTTTACTTTAGCTGGTACAGCAACATATGATATGGGTATATTGGTACACTTCCAGAGTTTATTATGAATACTTTTATTATAAATGTATACAATTATACATTTACTGTTTATGTAGCCTATAAGTAACATTCTATGTTTTAATGCCATAGTATAATTTAAGTACAATCCCACTATGCACCATTTATTCAATGACCAACACCACTGCAAAATTCTATTCAATATGGACACATCCACTGACAGTGTTAGATTATTGCACCATAGTAATTTTGTAAGATGGCAGTAAAATTGTCAATTTTAGAGTGTCTGTGCATTACCCATTTATATTATTTTATATAGTACAACTGTCATTTTAAGGGCCTGTACATATCATGGTATAAACTGAATTCACCAACCATTTCCCTCACAGTACCATGGTCCTTTTCCAGGGCCCCTCTATTCCTTTGTGATGCTTCATGGACTTGAGGCTCCGTCCCTATTGTTTAACCCTTGATGACCAGATATAAATTTGCACCGGACTCCACAGGTTGTCACAATCTTGTTTGTTTTTTTAGCTTAGCTTCTGAGCCATTTCTCTTCAGACTTATCCTTTATGCATTCCCTCCTTCCCCTCTCTCATTTATTTCCATTGGAGAGCATCGATTAGCTCATTTAAGCCCCATGGTCTGGACTAATATTTCACTTTATGCAGCCCTGTTCCACTCATCCATTCTTCAATCAATCGTGCTTTACTCCTCTCCCTCTACTATTAGCCAACCCTCCCACCATCCAAATACTTGACATGAGAGACCGTATGAATCAAACTTCGTAGCATCCGGTATGAATCACTATTGCACACAGACCATTTGGACGACACAAATATGCATCTATACGTTTGCCCACATGTTTATATATTTATTGTCAACTTAAAGGAAATCTCATTGATTTTTTAGATCACCATGTAATTAATGTAGGGATATTGTCATGCACATCAGTGTAACCACAGTGTGTGTTTATATTGTGATTTATCAGAAGTTGTTGGGATCCCACTGCTGCACACCCTCCTCTAATGAAACGGCAGTTTGGGAGGCATTAACGATGAGTCACTACACTGATTGGCTGGATCTAATGCTACACATAGCCGATTCAAGCAATCTATTATATGCCTGTTTACTGTGTGCAATGATAATACAGTTGAAACGAATGTACACTACTATACTAATAAAAACAACCTTTACCCAAAACATTTCCTAAACTTAAACTAGTCTATAGACAATGCTGGTGCTGGCTAAAATGTCCTCATCTTTAAATGTCTATAATTAAAAGTAGAGGAACACATATACACTCAGACTTACACTGCCAGAAAATTAAAGGACCAAATTATTGCAAGCTTGAAGAATTATGTAATCAATATAATGAGCTAGTTTATGGATAAAACAAATGTCAACGCTGCACAGATCTTGAAAAGTAAATCTACCCACAGAATTCTTCAAGTATCCACAATGAATATTACCTGGGGCTGATTTCATAGCCTTTCTCCACATGCATTCACACACAGCCTCCTGCCCTAAGTTGAGGACATGCTTCCATCTGCTGATCCTTTGCAACATTGCAATAGGCTCTGCAGCTATTTGAAATAAACACTGGATCAAAACGCCACCCTAAGGAAAATAGCCCCCGCTGTAACAATTACACTTACAATTGCACTACTAGACATTGTAGTCCCCTCAACAGTAGCTCTGACACAATAAACATCCATACCCCCCAATGTCACTCCTAGGATAATTGAGATAAGTCAACCCCCAGGTAAAGTACTACTCCTGTGAAGAAATAATTTGGTGATATATTTAACAGACCAGAAACACATCACTTCACTAAAACATTGCTACTGATTTTATTTCTTTTAACTTTCCAAACTTCATTGGTAAAAAACAGCATATTCCATCGCAGTTTAATTAAAACATCAGGAAAAAAATATATAGAAAAGCAATTGTAGATGATTTACAAAATATATACATTAAACTTATACATATACATACACACAGACATATATACAGCTTTGTACTAAAACATCCATTTTTGCATACAGTGGGGTCCAAAAGCCTGAGTCCACTACTAGAACTGTACATTTTAATAATCAAAACAAATATTTTTGTAGAGTGCTGTAAATTGACAAAACACCTCTATCTATTGTTTTTAAGCCATAGTCTTAAATCTGTAAGGGTTAAACAATAGTATACATGACTACTGAAGACAGCAACAACGTGCTCAATTAAAACTTGAACTTTGGGGATGTAAGAGAGATAACTACACACTGACTAGAGAGAGGTACCACTCTACTGACGTATATCATCACTTCAAGCTAACTCTTCATTTCTGATCAAAACAAGGGCTCTTTACAATCACCAAAGTGCACACCAAACAGTTTGAAGTATCATGGAGTGCTGACTTGCATGGCTTTCACTCTGTTGTTACCTGACTTTAACACAATAAACATCTGTGAGAGACAAAAATGGTAACATCTGATGTGCTCTTAAAAAGGTGTGCTTGGATAATGTGGATTCTTAAAATGTTTAACCATTAATAATACAATTAATAAAAAACAGTATGCAACATTTCGAGCAATAACATATATGACTTAACATTGTTATAAATCTTGATAAATGAGTTTCTGGATCTGTACTCAGGCTTTTGGACCCCACTGTAACATCTGCGTGTACATGTATTTGTATATACCTGATGTATATATTGCACCAGCCATCTACATATAACCAAATCAAGAACAGAATGCACACTATTAGACAACAAAACTCTCCTCACTAGGTAGTCCTCAAAAACTGGCCATGCAAGAAAACCTAAAAGCCTCTTCATATCTAGATGTAAATAAACAATATGCAGGCAGTCTGCAGGCAGGACAATTAAGACTGTGTAGGACTTGCTAGCATGGCCAGCTACTGATGAACGTTTTTGCCAGAAGCAAAGAAAATAGGAGACCTACTCAAAAACACACAAGCAATAACAGAAATATTGTACTTCTTGAAGGTCATGACATCAGTAATTCTATATAAAAGCCCCAAAAGCACAGAGAAATGATAGGACTGACCAAAGGGTTTCTCTGACCTATGCTATGCTAATGAAAACCATGGTAGCACATGTTAGGATGGACAGGTGTACAGTAAGTTTAAATTTTACTCAGAAAGGGGCCTGATCAAATACTTCAGGAGATAAAGGCTCAAATGTCAAACAGTGAATGTTTGGTTAGCCACTGATCAGACTAAAAGTTGGCATTGATGTTCTTCTTATGTACAGTGAAAGCTAGGACTGTGCTGAGCAGGGACTAATTTACAATTTATCATTTTTCTAGGTTGAGTGCAATTTTCCAAAATCAAGATTCCCGCTGAGAGCGTCCCATCATTTCTGCTCGCTGTTGTTAAAGCCCCTGCTTATAACAGCATAACATAGGGAGCAGAAAATAAGCACTTCATGACAGAGGACTTAAACTCTAAATTAAAAATAAAATAAAGTAATCACAATCACAATTACAAACACTGCTGCAATGACGGGTCATATTAGGTTGAAGCAGCACTCGTCAGCTACTTAAGCTCTCAAGGCAAAATTAAAAGAAAAAAAAGCACGTTCTAAAAAGGCCAAATAATCTGGGTCCAAAATGCAACTGCAGTAGTTACAGAACCTGCAAAATAAGATTAAATATAAAGTAGAACAGTGGAAGAAAAAAATGGCAACATATGCCTAACATTACAATGAAAAGATAAAAACTAAAATTACAACTTAAAACCAACCCTTTAGGTATAAAAAGATGATAATACAATCCAGAGTTGTAGCAGTGTTTCCTATGGTGATTTACTGACTTCAAATCAAATTCCTTTTTCATGTCGTGTTTACATTATCTGTACACGCTGTGGGTCTCTCCATAGATTCTCCATTCATCCTTTAGGCTTTGCCCTCTTTCCTCTCCTTTATTCTGCCCCTTTCCGTCACTTTTTGTCTGCAGCCATGTTCCATTAGATGATAAAGTTCTGGCTACTGGCTATGCATTGTTTGATTGTCCTTATCCACCTTTTCAATCTGCCTTGTGCTTTTCTCCCTCCATATATTTCTATTTACCGCTTAAAAAAGACATTTTGCTGATTTAAATCCAGCTCTGTGTTACTGCAGTGTTCATCTGAACACATTGCCCACACACTGATTACACAGAGCTGGTTTAAATAAGAAAACTATCCCTTTAATAATAGTAATGAACATCCGCACCATTCTATGCTTCCTCTTGCTTGAACTCCATTGCTCCTCCGTTTCTACTGCTGCCATATCCCACAGGGACACCTGTTCCATTTTTCCCCTCCCCTGACTCAAAGCTCTTCTCTTCCAGCGGCTTGCCAATCCAGGCGCCGTAACCGTGGCTGCTGAGAGCTCGGAAGAAATGCTGCTTGGCTAGCTGGAAGGACATGGCCGACATCTTAGCCTGAGAGTAGGAGGGAAGGCTGAGCAGGTCAATGCGGCCACACCGCTGGCACAGAGAGCGGAACAGACCAAACAGGTTGGACTTGGACACCCTAGACACACTCAGTTTGTTCCTAGAGGGAAGGCAATAGACGGCTGTTTAGTTAGAGTGCTCATTATACAAGGAAGAACATCACAGCCTGGCAAGCTGCAATGACATTTCCTCTGATCATGCAGTGTTTCCTACTTAGATTACTTAACTGCTTGCTGCTGCTGTTTTGGGCAATTTATTCAAACTTCAATTAAGCGTGTGGTTACTTGACAGTTTTTACAGAGTACAACAGAGCACTTGAGATCATTAAAAAGTGCTTGATTGACCTTCACATTTTTTTTCTGGAATCAAATTCCAGTGTTGTCTCTTCACAATCATATTGTGTTTGCCAATTTTACAACCAGATGTGTGTCAAAACTCTGCCGCATGACTGCATGTTCCGCCTGTGCTGCAGTGACACAAAGCTGGTTGAAAATCGGCAAAGTAAGCCTTCAAATATTAAGTTGTTAAGGCGCTATGCAGTTTTGGCTATTTCTTCACACACTTTTAGCTGGCAGGTTTTAATATAGAGCTCCCCCTCTGCTTCTTTTTTGCAGGCTTAGCGATGACTATCATCGCTACTTTGTTAGCCGGTTCCTGAATGGGCGTATGTGTGCAGTGAAGCAATTTGTTACATTGTGAGACCCAATATCACGCGATACTTTGAGACAACCACCATTCAACTCGAAAAAAAAAGTCACATAACCATTCCAATGATTTAGAAGCTGTTAAGGTAAATTAAGCTAAAAAAAACTGCATAGTTCCCCTTTGTGTGAACAATACAAGACTATAAAAACAATCCTGAACTATTAAAAACAATGCGTGTGTTGCCATGAGCGACAGGATTTGGTTTAGCTGCATACCCATCCAGTTTGCCTTTGGTCCCGTCCAGCACCTCTACACTGTGCTGGTCTGGAAAGCTCCAGTTGACACTGGACTCCTTTGTCTTGCCTGTGTGCCGCGTGGAGTCGTACACACTCACCCTGCCAACCTACAGTCCAAGGTGGTGGTGGTGGTGGTGGTGGTGGTGGGGAGTCAAGGGGAGAGAGAGCATGTTTTATTAAGTCAGGCAAATTTAGTCCTATAGTGTGAGTCAGCAAGTTGAACAGAGCATGTTAAATTAGTTGTGTAATGCATGTGTCAGTGTGAATTAGTGTTGTTCTTGGTGGCCTGTTTTAATTTTAGTTTTGTGTCAAACTGTCATTTTAGTTTTTAGTCACATTCATATTCTTTTTAGTGTAATTAAGTTTCAGGTGACTAAAAAGATTTTAGTCAGAATTATCCATGACTAATTTAGTCAACAAAAATGTATATTTTAGTCGATCTATAAAATGAGAAACATTAACCACTGACTTGACTTACTTCAATTTCATTATGGAACGGCTTAAGATTTCTCTTAAAGTTGGTGATGTTTTTTCCTGTGATTTTGCAGCCGCATTTCTCCCCATCCTTTTCCACAACACAATCAGTTTTCTTTTCCACTTCTATGTAATAAAAGTTTTTCCAAATGTTGTTTATTCTTTTTGTCCCAAAGACAAACTCCGACTTAATTTTGTTTGTTCTCCTACTCACCGCTGCATCTTCTAAATTAAATAACGCCGCGACAGGGCTTGAGTAAAGTCGCCTGCGTCTGCGCAGTGTGACCTAATGCAGCCCCCGAAGTGAGACACAGGGAACAGAAATACTGCAAAATAATAATAATAATGCGACTAAACGGGACAAAATAACGTCTGGTCACATTTTGGTCAACGAAAATGGACACATTTTAGCATAGTTTATATTTTGTAAACCACATTTAGTGTCATTTTTATTCATCAACAATACTGCATTGTACATTTAATTATAGTCATCGTCACATGACTAGCATTTACGTTGCGTCTCGTCTTCATCACGTGATAAAGGTTTGTTGGCAATATTTAGTTTTGTTGACGAAAACACTAGTGTGACGGTTGCGACGATTAGGAACGGTTGATTCAACCATTTTTACTCATGTGTAAATGAAAGCCAAGAAAGTGTTAAAAACGGGCTAAAACAAAGAACAAGCAGAAATGTTCTCAACTGCCAGCTACTGCATTTCTCAGACATTTTAACCCAGCGGTATGAGAATGACCTGCCTGCTTTTTGAGATAAATTTAAAGACCATGAGCATTGAAAAAACAGTTGTGCAGCGTTGGCAGCTAAATTAATAACATTTTTGAGAATAAGCTCAGTACTCCTGATTAATGTCCACATTTGACATTGCGCAAACTTGTGCAGTTACCTCTGGGTGATTTAACATGAAAGGAGGAGGGAGACTTTGGGTGAACGCTTCACCATCTCTGGCCAGCCGGCAGCAAACAGCACGTGTGAGATGCCCGTGGCTGTACAGATAGCCTGACGGATCAGAACAAGAAAGTCACGTTGTAGTACAGACATTTGAGACAAAAAGCAATCTAAAAGGTTGAACGTTAAGTCTCATGAAAATATTCAAAAACAACAGTATGTTTTACCAAGCGTGATGGACTTCAGGTAGACTGGATGGAGGAAATGGGAGAGCAGTGCCCCCTGCAGACCCAACACGTTCCAGCGCAGAATCTTATCGCTGCAACTCATGGTTCGCAGTCTCTCACCGTGCTGGATACCGTCCCAGGTAGGGACAATAGCACTTGACTCCACTGGGATGGTGCCCTCGCCTGGCACAACACAGTCACACAGTCACAGGTCTTGCGTACAGACCAGTAAGTGGACTGTACACTGATACATAATTGTAAAGACAGATGTGTCCCTCTAATCTCTCACCATTCTCTACTTTGGTGCGGAGCTTGCCCTGCTTAGCATTCTCAAACAGAGGCTGATGGCCCTCGACATCGTCCCCTGACTCACTGCATGACTTGTCAAATAGAGCACCATCCCCACAAGGTGCCGTGCTATGGATAAGAGAGTAACAGGACATAAGGTATTGATACGACACACACAAAAATGACATGCAGCCTAAAAGGAGGAAGACAACACTAATCCAAACATGAAACACTAATGCATCTGAGTGACGGACGTGACAGGAATAAAAGAGGAGCGCATGGAGGAGGTTGGGAATAAGGAGAAAGAAAACATCCGACACTCCCACCTGATGTAGAGGTGAAAGGTGATGTCAGATTTGATTTTCAGTTTGTCTTTCTCTGCTTGATCAAATATACTGTCGTCTGTGCCATCATAGTGCTTGAGCAGCTCAATGTACAGAAACCTGAAAAGGAAGTAGACAGTGAGTTAGACTCATAAATAATGTCCTGCAGACTGCATCTTGGAGAAGAGCAGGGTATTTTCACAATAGGGAGAGAAATACTGAAACATTGTTTTTCTACCGAACAAATCCCCTTCTGGAGATGATTTCAGCGTGGCAATCATTAACAGTGTCCCCTTTAAGGCTCAGTTCTTCCCCTTTAACGCAGCGATTTCCTGACAGAAAAAAACAAGACAAATTCAATGTCAAAGTATACAAAAACGCCTCATGGTTCTGCAGTGACATAGTTCTCTTCCAGATTTCTGACAGTACATGCCTCTGAGCACAGAAATCCATAAAACTTCTTCACATCATGGAGAAATGCCAATGTAACGTATTATGTTGCAACATACATTTGCTTATACCTATGGGCTGTTATTACCAACTTCCTTTGCTTCATAGGATATGCTAAAGTTAATGTATATACCAGTTCCCAGGCTGACAACAGTCCCCAGGCCCTCCCCCCTCCTCATGACGATGGTGGCCAGAATCTTGCGTCCCAGAAGGCTGTGTTGGATACGTGTGGTCAGGGCGTTGAAACGCTGGTGACTCAACATTGCTATCTGGTCATGCAAAGTGCTGCCACTCACTGGAAGCTAGAGAGAGGGATGTATACAGGACAGGCAAAATAGAAAAGGCAATGAGGATTATTTAATATTCTAACTGTGCATTCCAATGATACATCTCAGACAAAATACTATAGTACATTATTATGGTCCAAACATATCTAAGGCTCCCAGAGAATGTAAGAAAACATGTGTGGCTAGATAATGTGCATTGTTTGTATGCTAATACAAATGTAACTCTTCCTATAGCTGCTAGAAAAGTGAAGAAAATTGATTCAGTTACTGTGAAGCAACAAATGTGGAGTTATAGACTCCAGTTTACTTTAATTGGTTATGTTTTAACTGAGGTTACATGTTAGATACTGTACGTTATATATTATTTTATCAGTGAATCAGATTAAGTTAGGTGAGGTGGTTAGTCAGTTATATGCAGGTGTGAACTATAATTCCATTATGTCCTGCCTTATTCCCATGTTGAGTCAAAGAGAGCTCATGTTTCATGGCAGACAATGTGAACCATTGAAAAGTCAGTACCTCAGCTGGGATAAGCTCCCCAGTGCGGGCTGCCCTCTCAGCCTCTCCAATCAGAACCCGTAGAGCAGCATCTGCTGCTTCCTGTTTTCCCTGCTTCTTGTTGGATGCACACACTGGCGGGAACCAGCGTCCGCCCAATTTGGCCTGGTAGGTGAACCTGAGAAGGGACAAAGAGGAATTGGAGGAGGATTTGACAGGGTTTTCTCACTCACTTTAAGAACAAAAGGATCCCATGGAGGGAGAAAGAAACATTCATACAAGCATTTTCTTTAGCATGTCAAGTGTTGCTAGAGATAAATTATTTAAAAGGGCCTGTATTAATGTTCCAAAAGCTTTTTTTATTGTACAAGGTACACAAAGAACATATTTTTCCAAGGACATGGTAATCTGGACAGTAAGAGATTTAGTTTTATCCAATGTGCATGTGTTAAATGTGTGCGTGTTTGTGCATTAATGCAGTTAACACATACTTAGGCTCATGTGGTGGCCCAGACTGGCCCACCAGTCGGATTTCAGCGGCAAAGCCCCGAGCTCTAGCGTACTCCAGAAGACCCGACACAGCGTTGTTGTTCAGGTGGTTAATAAGGTCTCCAACCCCTGCCTCGTGTGCTGCTCGCAACTCATCAGCAGTCAGAGGAGGAAGAGAGGGACATGTAGTCCCAGAACCACTGCCATCACTATCACTGGAGGAGCCCAGGGGCAACTGGGGCTGGAAAAGAGAGAAGGGAGAAAGAGTAGAGAAAGAGATGTGAACGATATTGAGCCAACAGAACAGAAAAGCGTGACATTGGCAACAAAATAATTTATTTCAGCCTGAGTAATCTGTTTTCCTAAAGTCTTTCCACTCATTTTGGGGGCACGTAAAGCCCCTCTCTATCCTCACAACTCAAGTTTTTCTTTGCTATTTACACCTCACCTTATTAAGCTGCAGTCTCCCGTCAGCCATTAGTTCTTTGACGGCCTCCTCTGCTGCCAGCTGGCGGGCTGCCTTCTTGCTTGGAGCTGAGGCCTCTGCAAACAGGCTCTCTCCGACCTTCACCCTGTAAATGAACCTGAACACAGTGCAGAGAAGGTTAAGAAGAGCGGGAAGAGAGAAGAAAGAGATGGGGTGACACTTGCGGGGTAGGATCAGACTTGCCTGACTTATCATACTTAAATGAGAAGACGCAACAGAGTAAAGGCTATGGTGTATCGGAAACCAAGACGGAAGCAAGTGATCCGAAGAACACAAATGTTTTTATTGTATTTACCAGATGGTTCCCCGAAGGAATAGTTCATAAACAGAAAGAGTGGAAAATAGTGAATAGACAGAGATGGTACTGGGTCTTTGTCAGCTGACTATAGTACTAAGTACAGATTGAACAGGAATAGCTTATCAACTGCTACCCTGAGGAGGAACTTGCAGTGTGGGTGGGGGGGTGAGAGGGGGGTATGCTAAAGGAGCCAGTACCTTGGGTCATGCGGTGGGCCTGCCTGCCCAGTGATGATGAATTCGATGGGGTTACTGCTGCGCTGGCTGTACTCCATGAGGACAGACACCGGATTCTTTCCACCAGGCAGAGAGCGGGACAGTGGCTGGCGAGGTCCCTCCACTGTCCCCATCCCTTCCACACTAGTCCCAAAAATCCCCCCCGTGCCTTCAGCTGACGCCTGGTAGACGGCAGAGGAGACATAAAATATATTTTAAATAAGGATATTTTTTGGTGACTGTAAGTATGAATAAAATTATGATAAAAAATAATTTTGCTACAAAATTGTCACAAGCAAATTGTTCACAACCTATAAATTGACCGATATATACTAACTTTGCTGTTTACTGATGCATTAAATGTAATGTTTTCATGTTGTCATGTTAACTGCCTAACCCATGTCAGGTGTTTAAAGCAAAATTTGGCAGTCTTTAGATGGCTGCTGGGAGCTTATTTCCAAACATTAATACCAAAACTTACACTGTTGTCTGGGAGTAGATCCATCACTTGGTCCACACTGGCAGTATTACCCTCGTTCCCTGTGCTCGACCCTCCCTGCATTTCTGCAACGAGAATGCGCAGGGTGGCTGCAGCAGCATCTTTTTTTGCAACCTTCTTACTAGAAGCTTCTGCGACAGGAAACAGCCTCCCGTTGAGCATTACCTGCATACGAAATCTGACAAAATGAGAGAAAATATACAGATGAGACATGGTGATCCGTCAATAGAACCTTAAACTATTGTGTTGCACAACAAGCAATGCAACTTACATTCTTAATTAGCAGCATCATGTGTCTTCATTAAGAATTGAAAGGTTTGTCACCTTTGTTACTCTTAATGCCAACAACATGGTAGTCTGTAGACTTTGTAATATAATCCCTGAGTCAGAATAACCGCAGCAGAAAAAACGTAAATTCTGCTCACCTATCCTTCTCCAGCAGCTCACGCGTATACAGTATGTCCTGTATGAGTATTGTTTCAGATATCTCACAAGTTATATATATACTCACAAGTTATAACGGCGCACATATTAAAAAGTTGTCAGGTTTAAATCAGGCTCATAATTCCCTTAGAAAGGAGAGAAAAATTGCAAAAAAATGACTTATTTTATTTTTAAGTTTTTTTTATGTTGTTCATTTGTGTCCTCCTGGAAGTGACTTAAAATGTAAATTTGTTACATCTGATTTCATATGTGAATAAAATTGCACTTTTTTACTGTAAGATTAAAGGAAGAAGAGCTTGGATGTTAAACAAGAGCTTATTCATTATTTACTGTTAAAAAAGCATATGGGCTACTCTTTTTGCACTTGCTCTGTTTACTTTAAGTTTTAATTTTTGTTTCCTCCTGAAAGTACCTTTATTTTGTTGTTGGATTGATAGCCTACATTTCAGGTTGCACTACAAATTAATTTTACTTGAACAGTGCAGTGTTAAACTAAATAATACATTGGAGATTTAAACCTTATTGAAATTTGTTTAGTGTAAATTGTTAATAATTCAGCAAAGGAAAAAAAAAATGCTAATTGAAAAAGGAATCGTTAGATTAGTCAACTAATCGGAAAAAAGAATCGCTAGATTAATTGCTCAAAAAAATAATCATTTGGGACAGCCCTACTTTAATGTGGATGGGTCAATACCTGATCTACTTTGTAAGGTCAGTATTGGCCCTGGCACATCCCTAGCTTGGTTTCAACAGAATGAATACACAGACAATGATCACAGACTAATTTACCTAATCAACTTTACAGTGACAAATTTAAGATTATGTGACGAACCTTGGGTCATGAGAGGGTCCAGACTGGTCGAGGAGCAAGAACTCACAGTTTTGGCCCAGATACTGGGCATACTCCATGAGGCCGCTGACGGGGTTCTTCAGCCTCACCTCCTGTAATTTGGCCCACAGGTTCTGGGGAGGTGGAGCAGCCAACGACACAGCTATAGTTCCCACGGAGTTCGCCTTCTCTGATGCCAGTTTCCCAGCATCTGTCTCTTTGCGAATGGCGTTGAGGAATTCTGGGATATCGTCAGTAGCCCACTGTCCTTCGTTGGTCTCTTCATCTTTGCATGAGGTAAGGAAGGTGGGCAGGAGGGAGGATTGGGACTTAAAGGGAAAAGCGGGTAAAGGGTTAATAAAATCTTATCTGAATATATTAAGTAAAAAGACATTTCACATCTTCTAGGGACAATGCAGCAACAATTCCTATTATCTTTGTAGAGGCTGTGCTGTTTTATTCTGTGTGAAATATTTTGATTACATAGAAATTGTTGGCAGCAATTAAAAGTTGAATTCTATGTCAATAGATTCCGTTTTGATGTTTTAAAACATAATTCACATTGTTAATGTAATCAACTTAATACCATTAAGAAAGTAAACTTTATTTATATAGCACCTTTCACAGACAAGAGGGGTCACAAAGTGCTTTACAGTAAAAAAAAAACACAAAAAAACAAACACATAAAATACTAAACCATATGGATAATTAAATGCTTGTCTAAAAAGATGTGTCTGTAGGTGCTTCTTAAAAGTTTCCACAGAATCCAAAGCTTTCAAGGCTAAAAGGAGAGAGCTCTAGAGCCTTGGAGCCACCATAGAAAAGGCATGATCACCTCAAGTTTAAAAACATGTTCTGGGAACAGTTTAAAGGTCTTGGCCTGAAGACCTCAGAGAGCAAACAGAAATGTGTGCGTGCAATAGATCCTGGATGTAACAGGCTGTATTTCTTAAATAAATACAAAAAGCACAGAAATTGTACCAACCACTTCACTATGACTTTGCTCTGGCATCCAACCCTCTGGGAGTGGCAGTGGCTCGAGGCCTGGTATTGGTGGTAGTGGAGGTGATGGCAGAAAGACAGACCCTCCTCCCTTCTCATCTCTGGGTTCCTCCTGTATCCAATTCCCCTCAACACGGTTGCTCTTTGCAGCTTTAATGCTCCTTTCCATCCTCTCTTTGCGGTGGGTGGAGAGTTGCCAGGTGGGGGGGTTAACTTCACTATTCTTAATTACTTCACCTTGCTTCTCCAGTGAGTAGAGGGTGGGATTAACCTGCTTTGCACTCCTAAGACCCAGATTCTTGGCTATTACAAGAGACGTTGCCATCCCCGATGCCAGGAGGTACTGCAGAACTAGCTCCTTTTGTTCCGCCATTGTGGGAAGTGCAAGTTCTGGATCAGGGGAGCTGGTAGTGCTGGGGTGTTGCGGCTCCTGGTGCTGACTTTTCGCTGCTGACTGGGATTCTCCAGGGTCAGATGACTCTGAAGAGGAGCAGTAAGATGAACTGGATTCTGTGTCAGAGTCCTCTTCTTTGCCTTGTCCCCTGCTTTCTGCTGTTTCTGTTTTTAGCTCAACCTTGGCTTCAGGAACTGGAGGGTGTCCTGAGCTGACACACAGATGGGAAGGTGAAATTTGTACTTTAGAGTTTTGATCTTCCTCGCCTCCGAGAGCTTCTCTGTAAAGACGCCACTCGGGAGGGTGGAGTCCTTGCTTGGAGGCTTTCTGGGAGCGCTCCAAAGAGTAGAGAGCCTTGTTGACTATTGTTTTGGGCAGACGCAGTTTTTTGGCTAAGAATTTTGCAGAGATAGTCTCACTTGGTTTCAAAGCAGCCAAAGCCCTGTGAACCTGGTCCTGGATGTCAGAAGTGAAAGTGATGTTAATTTTAGTAAAGCTTGAATTTGCAGAGCTGCTGGATGCAGACTGCCTTCCAAACCTTTCTCCTACTCTGTTGGGCCTGTTTTGATGAAGGGATAAACTCTGAAATTTGTCACACACAGAGTCTGTGTGCATGTGCCATTGTCTGTTGGAGCTGTGGTTTGTACCTTGTAACTGGTTGTGATTTAGGTGTCGAGGACCTGGCGTGCCTTGTGTGGCTCCTGGGTATACAAAACTCTGATCTTGACTATGACCCCCTCTACCCCTTGGGCTGCTGTCAGGGTATGGATATCTACTGTACCCTGACTGGGGATGGGATAAGGAACTAGCCTTCCTGTCGGGTACCACTCCCACTCCCCCTCCACGTAAACTGGCTAAGAACTGTGGTGCCTCAGAGCGATGTCCTCTCAGGAACTCGACCTGTTGGTACTGAAAGGAATTAGGACCAGGATAAGGACCGTGATTCTGATTATGCGAACCGTAAAGGGCCTCTGGTTTAGAAGCCACTTTATTTTGCTTTGGTATGGGTGGAGCGGAGGAGGTGAAAGAATGAGCTGGGGGAAGCTGTATGGGCACTACAGGACGGGCAGGGCTGTTGTAGTAACTTGGATATGGGCTCTGCTGCGGGCCAGCTCTAGGGTAGAGTGAGGCGGGGCGAGGTCTGTAGTAATTTTCTTTGGCCTGGAAATCGGGTGGTGGATGTCTGTGGTAGTGTTCTTTGTAAGGCCCTCCTCTACCTCTGCTCATAGCGCAGGGGTTGAGCCTGAAGGGGGCCGGTGAAGCTGGATGTGCAGCTTCTGTATAAGTGTACGTCCTCTTGCACAAACAGCAGACCCTGATGGAAAGTCAGGGAACAGCAACTGCAGCAGAGGATCTGAAATGGAAAAAAACAAAGAACAGTGTCAAGAGAATATTAATAAGGAAAAATAAATGAGTAATATAATCAAATGGTGTAAAAATGAGCAACAGCATGGACGGCAAGATAAACTGTTGTTCCAGCCAATAACACAAGTTTGGACCCTGCTGTTAAAACTCCAATCTTCTCAAGTGTCCTTGTTTAAGTCAATGAAACTATACCAGCTTTGGGGACGTGATCCTAAACTTTTGCCTTCTTTAAAATTTTGTATACCATATACTTTGGACAATGAAATAGCTGGACATTATGGAAAAAATAAAAATTATTACGTGAAGAGGATGAACTATAATGTACACCAACACTATAAACAATGCAATGTTTATCTTCAGATTTTACCCTAGCCAGTCTACAAGGATACTGCAGGGTGACATACTGTCTCTCGCAGTCACACTGAAACTTAATCCCAAGGTAAAAGGATGGTGATTAATAATTCAGACCTTCTTATGACTATTCTGTTTTATTTCTGGCCTTACAAATTATTGCTGGATCTGGATCCATGGCAGAGAGGAAAAGTGAGACACTGATGCATACAAAAAGGACAGTTCCAAGGACACAAGAACATAAAGGGCTGCCTGTCAGGGACAAGCTGTGGACAGAAAAGCATGCAGTTGCTCCCTGACAGTCCTGACTATAAGAAGGGTTTTGCAGAGCTAAGTTTATTCCTCTCTCCAAAAACAAAAAAAACACACATGAAACATTCAAACTGAACTGCATAATCAAGAATTAATTCATACTTTTATGGTACAACATTGATTCAGCCTCAAGTGTCATACCTGACAACACTCAATAATGTCTATATCAGTGAGACTGACAACACAGAGACACCCAATACTGAGTCAGGTTTCATCCCCTCTGGCCCAGTCAGCATCACTGGCCTGTCACATAGAGCTGAGCAGGCCCAAACACCTCCATATTAATAGAGAACACCATAGTGTTGGTTCATCACAGTAATAGGGGCCGACAGGACTGGCGGCCCAGGGGCCAAACAGGGCTGGAGCTGACTCATCCTGACCTCCACGCGAGGCAACAGTTGACAGCCAAAATAACGTCTCTGGTTTTCAGCACCAACTGTCATTATGCTACTCTGTTTTGAACCTGGGAAGAAAATATAATTTCCCCATTGGGGATCAATAAAAAGAATACATTAAATTAATATAATAAGCATTGGAAAGACAACTGATTAATCAACTATTTTGCACAATCCATGCTGTTATATCAAGACACAGCTAAATACCACCAATGTCACCAGTCTGAAGTTCAAGTGACCCTGTTCCATCACTGAGAGCTGTGACCATTGTCAACGGAGCAGTGCTGAAAACTCGGCTCACATAATTTCACGTGCATGCAACACACTACATTTTATGGTACCCCAGGATCCAGTGCGCCCACAGCGTGTTGTTGATCTCACCTACAGTACCTGAAATGAAAGTGGCTGAGGTGAATAAAGTGGGAGTTTTTAACGTCGCTAACGTTACTCCTGTGGCCTCCCAATGATCAGATGGCTTAAACAGAAACTTAAAAAAGAATAACAACGTTCAATACACAAATCATAGAGTAAACCCCTAACGTAAGCACGGAACCGATTGTGGATTAGAGATAGTTAGAGCTGTAGTTGTCAAAAAATGCTCTCCAAGGCGCACGGTCTTCAGCTTTGGATGAGCTATGTCCTTTCTCTAGCTTCCACAATGAAAACAACAGGGATGGCGCTGCTTATAAACGCTGTATGGAGTGCTATAAAAACTCGTTGCTAGCTATTGCACCACGAAAGTTGAGGGAAAATCCACCTCGTGTATGTAAAACTAAACAGAGGCCGTCAGACACAAATTAAGTTTCGATTTCATTTCTGACGAGGAGTTAGGTTTCTATTGTTAGTCACGTGACGGGCAGATGGGAACGAAAACAGACTGCAGCACAGACATGGGGATCAGCAGAAGTGTCTATAAAGTATAACAAAATAAGAAAAAGCTATTCTGTGACTGTCTGTTCATGCTTAAAGAGGCCGCTCTTCGGTCCCCCTCAAAAACAATCAACGTGCCTGTGTAACTGTGTAACTACAAGGACATCCTCTCTTGAATGCATGCTGTGTGCTCAGATCAGATTCGCACATTTAAATGAAACGAGAAGAGAGAATAGATGGAGAATGATAGTAATGTAATACACTACTTTTGGGAGATACAAATATCACAGCAACACGTTGAGATCTTGTTTCAGGATTGTGAAATGATGAAATAAATCAACGTAGAGTACTATAAGGTAAAGGTAACTATCAAAAACAAGAGTAGCACGGAGACTTCTTGTGCCAACAACAATAATATAGCCCCCTTTCACCGACATTGATACAGTGTACGCTCATTAAAATGCAGTTTAACCTAGAAAAACAGTGCATCGGGGAAGAGTGCACTCATCCAAAGATATGACTACATCCAAGTCAAACTTCACTATCGGTTTAAGTGATTTCCCACCATTTATATTTCAGTAAATGCGCTAAATCGTTATAAATGATTAGCATATATCATTATTAATACGCCAATTTAGTTATGCTAAATAAAACATGTCCACAGTTTTCACCACAAATGTACCTAGCTAGCTGTATTACACATTATACTGGCTACATATTGCTAGCAAATGCTGCGAACATTATTTAGACATGTAGCGTTAGGATATGGAGAAACAGTCTACACACAGTTTCCCATTTGTGTATATCATCAATTGTCTTTTGCTTGTCGTATCCTTTGAATGAACATAAAGCTAACGTTATAACTCAAACAGCTAGCTAGCTAGCTACAGGTTAGAGGAGCTACTTAAATGAAATGAAGACCACAGAGACACCTGTGCTCAGACACAACTGAATGTGTTACGTTAAAGCCATATTCAAGGCGTTAGCAGATAACAGCAGCCAAGTGAACATCGTTCCTCCTGCAGCTAACGTTAGCCTGTTAGCTTATCACGGGCAGCAGCACCCTATACCGCACTGGCACTGCACCATTTCCGACTGTCGCCTACAGCACAGCTAGGTCTGATAATGCGAGACTACTGCACAGTCAATTCATTGCTAACGCAGAACATTCAAACTACACTTAACCCAAGCCATACAACTCATTTAATGAACCCAAATGGCTTTAGTCGATTACCTGAATTCGTGTATCACCTCAGTGGGCTCTTGTTGATGTGCAATATTTTAATGCGGTGATACAAACAATCAAAGAAATGGTGCGCGAATAAGTGACGTCAATCGCTTGCGACTCACATGGCTTGCAACCTACACGTCGCATGTTGATGACGTAGCCACATCGGCAAGGTTCGAATATTTTCGAGATGTGTCCTCCTCATGTTTTAATATTGTCGTGTCCTACTCCGATTTTAACGTTCACAGTGATACTGCCGCAGTGTGTTGGAACCAAAATCACATATGTCGCTCGAGCGGGTGGCTACTAAAATTAGCTTCTTTGGCTTGACAATATATTTTGCCAAAGCAGGTTGTAGGACATTCAAGGTTAACATGTTATGCCTTCTTCCATTGCAATGTCATTTATATATAATATAAAAAAATAATTTTATAATTTTAAATATTGAATTAGGTTTTAGTCATTTTTATTTGTAACACCTTTTAAAAACAAACAGTGCATCATAATAAGTAGTAAAGATAAACATGAACAACAGGAACAACATGAATAAAGCACATTTAAAGTATGAATAAATAAATAAATACAGAAGGGGACAATAAATACAAATTATGACGAAAAGGCCAATATCCTGTATCCAAATAGCATTAACAGTTTTTAAACAAAACTTTAAAATATTAACAGAATCAGCATTTTAGAGTAATATAAACTCTGTCCTTTGTCCCCTTTAGACTTGGAGTTTATTTGAGGGTTATCATTTGTCTCTGGGTTACCAGGTGTGTCTGTAGTCACTTTTCTCAATAGTTGTGCTGGTCACTCAGTCTGTATTTAGAAAATGTCTTGCTCGATTTGTTGTTGCTTTTTTTGTCTGTTTGTTGTCTTTTGGTTATCAGTAAAAATTAACTTCCCTTCATGTGCTTTTTAAGGAATTTCGGGTGTCTTTCAAGCCATTTTCAGTCATAGTTAGATGTAGATAGATAGATAGATAGATAGATAGATAGATAGATAGATAGATAGATAGATAGATAGATACATAGATAGATAAATAGATAGATAGATAGCAGCATAGATAAGTCACACAGCACAGAATATAAATCATAAATTTTTGCATGAAATACTAGGATACACACATACACACAAATACAAACTGTTATTGGTTATAACTAATAAAATTAAGACAACATTTTCCAACCACTTTTGTTATTTAGTGAACATCTTGTTTTTTTAAATACAAAAAACTCAGTAATAAACATTTTTGTATATGCTAAATTATTATGTAAAGTCTACCAAAAAACAAAAAATTAAGTTTAACCATTGTCAAAATAGAGAGCATTTTAACCACAAACACCTAATTTAAAAGTTTTATTGCATTTAAAAGAAAAATTAAAAATTTGATTTAAATTAAATCCTGCACTTATTTTTTTTAATGTTGACAAATTCTTTATTTCTGTTTAGAAGGTGCAATTTACTTAAAATAATTAGTTAGTATTGGAATACATTTAACAAAGAAACGAGAGGTATTTGATTCCAATTTATTAAACATATATTGTTAATATTACTATAATCTTGACACATTTGACCATTTGAAACATCATGGCTTAACAGTCAATGCATCATTTGACATCATTGTTTTAAATTGGCAGATTTTCCTTTTAAACATACTAGTTTACATATTAGAACATGTGATCTCAGCTTACTGACTGCAGCTTGATACAATAGCTTGTCTTTCAGTGAGTACATTAGTTAAATCATTTTAAAATAACAAATATTTAAACAAAAATAAAAAAAGTGCTTGAAAGGCCTTCAAGTAAAACTCAGAATCCGCTCATTAGGCCCAGAAAAATTTAACATTCTTGACCAGAAAAAAATGAAACAGTCTTCAGTGCAAGGCCAACGATCATGTTTCACTTCAAGAAGCAGGTTTTTGAGGCTTGTGAACTTGTAGGTTGGTTTTGGGCGCAGTGCATCAAGTCCCACAAAAGTCTTTGAAATACCTCATAAGTTCTCAAACTTTGCATGGATCCTGGAGATTCAGCACACGTGTCACCCTGAGAACAAAGCAGCATGCTCTGGCCAGACTGCAGAGATGTGTAAGCACCGGGTTTCTCTCTCTTCTCCACTGCATCTGGTTCATGGCAAGCACAGAACGTCAGGTCCTCATGCACACTGCTATCTGCAGTTTCCTGTATGACAGACAAACAGAATATTAATAAACTCATTTATTGTCATTTTAATCAATATAAAAAATTTGATAGTCCTATTTTGAACTTAAGATTTTTTACCTTGACTTTTTTTTGCCTTGGTTTACAGATTGTTAAATGTGCGTGCAAGTATAACCTGACACATGTGTGAGGTTACATTAGCTCGTGGCTTTTTGAGACCTTTCTCAGTCTCTAGACCCACCAATGATGCTGGATATTAGTGGAAGTGTAATAAGTAAATGAAGCTTTAAAAGTTGATGCAAACTTACTTCCAAAACTGTCTGTATAAGACAGTGTATGTATTTAGGACTGTGTATTTATTTGGGACTGAACTGGTAGCTTTTTTTAACCTTAAAATGTGTTATAAGCTGTAAACCAGTTGTAACTTTTTGTAAAACAAAGTTTTACCTCGCCTGTATCAGCTCCATCAACAAGTTGTTGATGCACTGACCAACCCCTCTCCTCTGTTCTAAGTATACAGCTCCAGGAGCTTTGGAGTGTCCTTGTCCAGCTGAGACATACACGTTGATTTCAGTGGAACTGCACCTTCCAAACTCCTCACTATCTGCAAGATCCCCCCCCACACACACACAATTAAACTGTTTTGGATTACATAATTTCTCATGATAACAGTTTGACACAAAAACATGTATTGCAAAAACCTTGATTACTTACATAATATGTATCTGAATGAGACAGAGTGTTGTGGGGGTGGCAATGCTCCCTGGAGTAGATGTGATGGTCTCCTTGAGAAACAAAATCAAAGGTTAATATAACCATAAGGAAAACAATTTACCAAAAAAATGTAACAGAAAGCCAGAGTTAAGTAACTACTACTACTTTATTTACCAAACCTGTTATGACTAAAAGAAAAATGTTCCAGTTTGTAATGTTACTTTAGAAACTTATATGAATTCATAAATGCTCCGACAAAAATTTGCACGACATAGTACAATCTGTTTGCTGATGCTGAAAGCCAAAAAAACAATATTTACGAAACAGAAAAACTTGCATTGCCTCCGTTTCTTCTGTAAACGGACATTCTTTCAGTTAGAGTTGTTTTCTACGCCGCAGGTTGCTCACACTAGCATTAGCATGCAGTAATAATGCTAATAGTAATAATGCTAATCTAACGAGTGGGAAGAGGCACAAGCAGCAATCCTGCACATAACTTACAACAGTTTAGTCAAAGCTAGTAATTATGGATTTGATTATTGAAATCTACTAAACAGGGTGTACCTTTGATGTAGAAACCGCATTTGACTAAAAAATAGACCGTTTAACGTCTCATTTGAGCTTAACGTTCGTGCACATTTGAAAAACGCCTCGTGGCATCCTCACAAATGGTAAAGTTAACGGTAGACAAACGGAAACTGAGAGCTATTTTAGCATGAGATAGAGAAAATAGACGTTCAATTGGGAGTACAACTTAACTTTCACTAATAAAAATGGTTACTTACACATGTTTTGAGAAGAAATGCCCTCCAAAAGCACGGAGAAATAACACATGGCCAGCAGCAGATCAGTCACGTACAGCCGCGCTGAGACTCGCCCAGACACGTTCATCTCTTACTGTGGGCGTGTCCTGACAATTCATTTTGCCTTAAGTCCTAAAACTGAGTTTTGGGAAGGCAGTTTATTGTAAAATACAACAAAATCAATTTTATGGTAGAAATGTGCACGTTCCCACAACATTCACACTTTTCATTTTTCTGTAACTTAATCTGAAAGCAAAATAAAGGAAATTAATTTATTGAAAGAAATCTACATTTTAAAACAAAGTTGTATGGACAGTTCCGTTGAAGGACTTTTTACAGTGCAGAATATAAATATAAATGAAATACTAGGATACAATTTACATACATACAATATACATGAAATAATAATAGGATAAAATACAAGAACAAATATTTGAATATAAACAAGTTGAGAATACAAAAATCTGCAACTGCTTAAACAGTATGATAAAATGTAAATAGACCAATTGTGCAGGTTGCACTTAGTGCAGTATTGTGGTGTCTCAAAGTCTTATCTAGCACCCAGTGATGACGTGTTAAAAAGTTTTATTGCCTGTGGTAGGAATGATTTCCTGTTGTGGTCTGTGCAACATTAATATATATATATATATATATATATATATATATATATATATATATATATATATATATATATATATATATATCACTGCCTGATATGTAATTTGTGGGCATTACATATTCATTATAGGGGAGGAAAAACAGGCTTACATGCTATAATAAAACCAGAGAGAGAGAGAGAGAGAGAGAGAGACTTCCTCTACCATCCTCTTTGGTGAAAGCAAGGAATGTTTGTATAATTTAGCTTTAAAATAGTGAGCTTTTAGGAGACCATGTCTGGCAAAATAAATCTTGCACTTTGCTAACATATCCAGTGGGTGTCAGCATTACTCTATGAATTTACTGATTTCCGATTCTAGTTAAAAAGCTAAGCAGCTTTTGAAAATTGCTGGCTGGTGTAAATTAGAAAATTACAGACTGTAATAACTTTAAACTGTTGTTTGACTGAATTAAAAAAAATGTTTCCTTGTAGGCCACTAGAGTATTTCCACAAACAATGTTATTTTGCCCCCTTTATTTCCTTCCCAAGCTTTGAGTTAAAGAAACCTATATAGCTCACTGCTGCAATATCATCCCATGAATTAGATCCATTGACATCCATAGACAAAAAATGCAGAGTTCCCTTTGAGCTGTTGTTGGTCGGGGTAAGCCGAGCTCTCAGTATCTGACTGACTCCGATGCACAGCATCTCCCTCTTCAGAGGAATATTCGTTTTACTGCATCTCTCACTCACTCTGTCTCTCCTGCTCTCTTTTCCTCTCTTCCCCCTCCTTCTCTTCTCTGCCACTGCTGGTATGACACTCTCTCCACTTGTTTTCTACAACCTTTCTTCCCCTTCAGACGCCGATCTCAATCTCAATCTTCCATTTTCATCCTCCCTCATCTTCTTTTTCTCCCTCTTCCACTATTTCTCTGTTTATACAGAGGAATGCAGTATGTGGAAGTCTGTGGCTCTTTCGCTGTTGATACTTGCGACTCTGCTCCGGGGTGAGTGGCTTTCATTGCTGTTGTGAGTGATACTGTGCTCAAACAAGTGTGTTTCTGCATGTGCTGCATATAGACTACTGTATGTGCTCTTGCATGTCTTGTGCCACCGAGCACTCTGTTCCTAATCATTTTAGCTCATTTTAGCTCACAACACCAGGAGAGAGAGAGAGAGAGAGAGAGAGAGAGAGAGAGAGAGAGAGAGAGAGAGAGAGAGAGAGAGAGAGTGTGTGTGTGTATCTGTTGGTGTGCAGCCAGACAGAGAACAAAAATATTTATTTTTCTAATGGGCAAGCAACAGGATGAAATGCACTCATCTTTACCGCAGATCACATATAGCTAGATAGAGAGACAACAAGAAAGACAGAGTGAGAGAGAGAAATAAGAAAGAGAAAGATAGAGAAAGAAGAGAGAGAGAAAGAGAGAGAGAGAGAGAGAGAGAGAGATGTTGATGATGATACTTGTGATAGGGATTTACCATATGGCTGAACATTATGGAAACTATAGAGACTATTAATCCGAATTATAAGTATACCATCTGTGTGGTTGTATTGAAATTAACTAAGGTCTAGTAAATGAATATAGATTTGACACCATATCATACGTGCATACGGCAGGTGCATTAATCTCAGACCATTTGGCACCTCTACTTACTGTTTGGCATTGTGCAGCTATTCAAAGTGTGTATTAGGTTTTTTAAAACTTGTTTAGTGTTTCTCATCAACGTGATTGCCTCATGGAGATTGAATCAAAGCCTTTGGTGGAGTTCCATGGCAGAGGGACAGTTCCCCGCTCTCATTGTTGTGAGTGTATGTCTGTCTGGGGTGTTTTAGTGTTTAATGGCCTCTGGCATTTTCACAGTGATGGGAAGTACCCTGACTGTCTGTGCTGATCAATCAGGGATATAATTGATTAGGAGGAACAGGACTTTTTCTCTCTAGTCTCCTGCCTTCATTCCTCTCTTTCCCTCTCACATTTTTATTATGTTTTCTCTTACATAAATGCCCACCCTTTGTTTTACCTCAATTCAAGCATGTCTATTCTCCCTCTGTTGGTTTGTTTCTCCTTCTTATTCAATTTCTACACCACTTTCCCCCAAACTATCTATCAATGTAATTGCACCTTTTTTCTGCTATTCAGCTCTGTCTTTAGTGCTTGCTCCTTCGTTCCCTGACACAGCTTTCACTTTGTAACCATCACTTTTTCTCCTGCTCCTCTTTTGTGATTCCACTGAACTCCCTCCCCCTCTCATAATCCAGTATCAGTGCAGGGTCCTCACCAGCGGTTTCTGCTCAGGGAACTGCTCAGGGACTACAACCCCATGGAGAGACCGGTGGCCAACGACTCCCAGACTCTCACTGTTCAGTTCTCCTTCACTCTGATGCAAGTCATGGATGTGGTATGCATGGCATAAATGCATCATAAATATAATTATACTCCAGTACAATAAATTTAAACAAGACTCAATTCACTACTCACATGCCTATGTACATTTAAAGAGTTCTAGGCCACTGTAATTGTTCTTCATCTGTGGACTAGCTGTGAAACAATCTCCTCCAAATCCATTTCCAATGTAGAAATGCAGTTCAGCTGAGGCTAAGATGAGACTTCATCAACTTGAATCAAATAGTAAAATCAAATGGGTATCTCCCAAACTTGAAGAAGTAAATTCAGGATGTGTCTCAATGGACAATGTGTCCTTACAGAGGGATAATACAATGAAGGAAAGACTGTTAATTTCGGAAGATACTGACTTAATTTTCAGACTGTTGAAGCCTTATGTTAGCCATAGTTAATATGTATATGTTTGCACAGATTGAGGACTGCAGGTTTTGTCCCCCATCACTTAAATTGGAATCACATTAGAAAGGGATCTCTGTCTCGAACATGCATGCATGTTAATGCTACATTATTGCCACAACCTAAATATAATATTTTGATTCATTTCACATGAGAGAAAGTAATAGATAATCACAAGATGAACCTTTCTTTAAATCATTAAATCACCTATTCTCGTGTATGTTTTGTGTTATGCAAGGATGAAAAGAACCAGATCCTCACCACGAATGCCTGGCTGCAGATGGTGAGTATAATGAATAACATTAAATTTGATATTGATCTGTGTAGTGATAATCCTTGTGTATTGTAAATCACTTTGGATGAACGCATCCGCTAAATAATAATAAGAAATGTAATGTAATGTAATGCAAAATATGTTGTCTTTGGCGTGGACTGAAATTACAACAAAATCCCAATATGGAAAGTCAGAATGACAATGTGTGTCTTGTCTATGTATATCTTTTTTTTCACATGTAAAACCAGTGTTGTCTTTGTGTCTCCCAGCAGTGGTACGACCACTACCTCCAGTGGAACCAGTCAGAGTATCCTGGAGTTAAAAACCTCCGGTTCACTTCTGACCAGGTCTGGACACCTGACATATTGCTTTACAACAGGTAAGTGTGACACACACACACACACACACACACACACACACACACACAGAAATCATTACATTTTATGTACAGTTCTTCCATTCACCATTTTTTTCCCACATTTGCCATTACGTATCTTGCTGCTGCTGAGCTCTAAACTGTCTCATCTGTGTGTTACTAACCTCCAGTGCTCATGATAAGTTTGATGCCACGTTTAAGACCAATGTGCTGGTTAACTCCAGTGGCTTCTGTGAGTATCTGCCTCCAGGTGAGTTTTTATTACTGTAATCAGTATCATGTCCTCAAAACCAAACTACCTTTTTTAGTCATTCTGCAAACATACAGTACTACTCATGCTGCATCAAATTACATAATCCTAAGAATGTTTTATTGCAATCTTTACTTACTTCCAAATGGCTGTACCAAACGACATATTACATAACAACATAACTAGTGTCATTTTTCCTCATTTTGCCATCATCTTGGGACACTTTTCCTTGACTTTGATATTTACTTTCCATTCACTGTAAACTGTTTCCCCTGCTTTGTTTTCTTCCAAGGAATATTTCTCAGCACATGTAATGTGGATGTGCGATGGTTTCCATTCGACATCCAGCGTTGTGAACTGAAGTTTGGCTCGTGGACATTTGATGGTTGGCTGCTGGACATCCAGATGAAGGAGGCAGATGTGTCAGGATACATGACCAATGGAGAGTGGGACCTAGTGGGTAAGACAGGCTGCAGAGGCCCTGGAAGACAAACAGTGTTGCTTAGTAACAGTGCTTACATTTCTGCCACATAGTCCTGTATGTCTAATTAGATTTTAGTAAGTTGGAGTATACCTTATGAACATTTTATGGAATTAAAATACAATGAGATATTTACCTCTACATTCTAGCTCTGCTGTGTTCAGTCGGTTTTATGATGTGCTTCTCATTTCACACCCTCAGTGGTGATTTCTTCATTATAATGCCGTCTTTGCTGCACCTGCATCTATCTCTGTCCCCTTAGAGGTCCCTGGAGGGCGTCATGAAGTTTTCTATGACTGCTGTGCAGAGCCCTACCCTGATGTTACCTTTGTGGTGACATTACGAAGAAGGACCTTGTTTTACGCTCTCAACCTCCTCATACCCTGTGTGCTCCTCTCCACCATGACCCTGGTGGTCTTCCTGCTCCCCGCCAACTCGGGGGAGAAGATCAGCCTGGGTGAGGAACAATAAGAGTAGGGTGGAGAAGAGAAGAACAGGGGTCAGGGATGATGTGATGAATAAGAAAGGTTGAGAAAATATGAGATATGGACAACAAGAGGTGCATCTGCTATGAGAAATCATATTTTCTTGCTGCATATTCTTTACTCCTTCCTTGTGAAACCCTAAGTTTAGTGTTTCTCACATCTGTTCATCTTCTGTACTATCATATGTTTCTTTGTCAACATTGCATGACTTTCAATCAGCTATGCCAAACGTTTGTAATGTGTCAGAGGGGCTTAGTTTGAGGGAAGGAGAGACCGAGGGAAGGCAAAGACAGGAGGGAAGACAAGAAAGACTAAAATTAAATGAATTTTCCTATAGGGGTGTCAGAAAGACAGATAATAAGGGGGACAAGTCAAGTGCACCATACCAAAATACTGTTCTACTAAGGATTCTCTTTTCTTTGGTAATTGCAACCCACTACTCCCTGGTGTCCTGTTTCTGCCTCCAGGCATCACGGTTCTGCTTTCTCTGACAGTCTTCATGCTGATGGTTGCAGAGATTATGCCTGCCACTTCAGATTCTGTACCCCTGATAGGTCAGTTTTTTGCGTGTATGCATGTGTGTATCTGTTTGTGGGTTTTTGGTGTTTTTTGAGGCGGGGTAGGGACTGACATGGTTCTCAGCATACAGAATGTCAGCAACCTTATAAGTAAAATGTGCTCCCTTGTCTGTCTCAGGGCAGTACTTTGCCAGCACCATGGTGATCGTCGGGATGTCAGTAGTGGCCACAGTAATCGTCCTTCAGTTCCACCACCACAGCCCCAACAGTGGACACATGCCACGTTGGGTGAGTTTAAATAATTATAGTATAATAATAAACTTCATTAATGGAGCACAATATTCAAAATATGTTACAACAAAACCAAAAACCACAGTAGTACAACAAAATGCTAAATAAAACAAGAAAGACAGGCTTAAAGTGCTCATATTATGCTTTTTGTCTTTTCCCCTTTCCTTTATTGTGTTATATATCTTTTTTGTGCACGTTATAGGTTTACAAAGTGAAAAAGCCCAAAGTCCACCCCAAATGGACTTCTTCATCTTCTAGAGAAAACACTGTTCACAAGCTGCTCCAAACAACTCTATTGTAGTCCGTGACAAACGTGTGTCACTTTGTGACACGTTATAATGCTCGCATAGCTGCTAGCGTGGCGCGCTCTCATCCTCTGCTTCTGACTAGCTAACTGTGCTGACCTAGGTACTGCGCATGTGCAAAGATGGAATAGAAGTGTGATGCCTCACTCTGTAGCTAAAACAGCAAGCTCAACACACAGGGTAAAAGGAGGAGCTGCAGCAGTGTGCAGTACAACAAAATATGGTGTTTTTGAAAATTAAACCACATAAAGCTATTCTGGTATACCTCTGAATACAATTATGAAACTAAAATCAGTGTCAGCTATACAATAAAAGTGTGATTTGAGAGGTGGTTTAAAAGAGGGCACACATTCAGCTAAGAAGGTCTTCTCAGGCTGATTGTTACAGAGTCTCAGGAACTTAACAAAAAGCTTGAACACCACTGGTCTTTATCTTTGACTCTTGGATGGCCAAGACGCCACCAATGCTTGAGAAGGACTTGTCAGTTCAGCTATAAAGCTACTGGTCATGCACTGCTTAGAAAGTTAACAGTAAACTGTTTTTAATTGATTATGAAGCAGACAGAAAGCCAGTGTTGAGAAACAAAAACAGATTAAATAGTATCCCATCTCTCAATTCTATTTAAAAGCCTTGGGGCTGAGTTTTACAGCCTGATAGTTGATTAAGGCAGGTGAAAAGAGCACTGCAATAATGTGAAGATGTGACAAAATAAAAGCTTGTATGAGATTCTCAGTGTCTTTGAAACCAGATTTTTGCAATGTTCCTAACAAGGAGACTGAACAACAAGACTTAAAACTAGAGAGTTAATGTGCCACGATAAGAATACTAGATGTGGTTGAACCTGATTAGCAGTAATTTGAAGGCTAATAAAGACCATAAAGAATCCTTTATGCTCATCTGGTGTGTGTTTATGTGTGTCTGTGTTCTTTAATTTTCTTATTTGTGTCCTTGTGTGTCAGGTGCACTTGGTTCTGCTGCAGTGGGTTCCATGGTTCCTGCGGATGAAGCGTCCAGGCGAGGGAGTGGAACCGCCTCATTCCAACTACCAGGCAAACCCTCAGAGCAGAGCCCTGTCCTCTCCTACCACCACCACCACTACCACCATCCCTACACCAGTGCCCCCCCATCCACCCTCAGAGCCTCAACTCCCTGCAGGCTAGCCTGGCTCAGCTCAACCACCCTCTGCCACACCCACTGCCCCACCGGCCCAACTCTCAGGCTGTCATCCTCCCTAATCCCATCCACAGAGATCCCAGCCCCAATCCACATCCACAGCCCAATGGCCATCTGCTTTACATGGGCTTCCAGACCTTCCAGACCACTGCAGAACTGGAGCCAGTTCCATGGAGCAGAACCACCAGTCAAGGGAGGAGTAACAGTGGACTAGGTGGAGGGGAAGGAGAGGGAGCAGCATGCAGACCAGCTGGAGATACATCTACCCATCACCACCTCCAATCTTCCAAGTTTGGAAACCCCCAACATGAAACTCCACTGTCCCCAGACCCTGACCCATCAGCCACATCCTCTGGACCCTGCGGCCTAGAGGTTGAGGCCAGAGCAGGACATCAGCCACTATCCTTACCCACAGCAGTGTGATTCAATCTGTGGCAGTAGAAAACCAGCTGCAGGCTCTTCTGGTGGAGGTGCAGTTTTTAGTCGAACGCGTTAAGGAGCAGGACCGGCAGCTCAGTTTGGCAGAGCAGTGGCAGTTTGCTGCAGCCGTCATTGATCGTCTGTGCCTGATGGGATTCAGCGTTTTCAACATTATCTGTACCATTGCTATTCTCATGGCTGCACCCAACTTTGGGGAAGCACTATCAAAAGACTTCATCTGACAGACCAAAAACAGAGAGAATGGGATACTTTAAGGCATAATGCAGATAAGTATTTGTTGGAAGCACAATTGCTGTTAATGACAATGGTACAGACAACAGCAAATATTTATTATTTGTTAAGCTGTGGTAGATTGGGGCACATGTGGAGTGGACTTCAGAAATTTTATGACTTGATTTTTGTGTGTGCCATTTTTTGTGATAGAATACCTACAGAGGAGGATTAGGGCCACATGTTAAAAAAATGTTTTGAGTTTTTTGAGTTAAGAGAATTCTGAGATTACAGTTAAGTCAGATTTCTGACTTTGTTCTCAGAATTCTGACTTAAACTCAGAACTCAAATACATTTTTCCACGTGGCCCTAATCTTCCGTAAATATCACATTTACTGTTCACACATTCTTCAAATGGTTTCTGTGGAAGTTTGATTGTTTGTTTCTCCTATTAGCAGTACTTCAGTCCAAGTGAAAAATTAGTTTTTTGCATTGATCATTTTAGTGATTTCAAATGAACAATCAACTGAAACCTCCAACAAAGCATCACAGGTTTTATTGGAATATGGATGATGGTTTGTGGATTTTAATTATTTTTTTAAATAAAGTTTGTGAATGAGGATCCTAAAGAAAAATGATTCCAGAATTTAGGTGAAAACTGGGAAGCATGACTTTGCAAAATTTGTTTTAAAGTATTTGTACTGCCGTCACTGGATGCTATGTGAAGATGCTCAGTAGAGAAACTGGACAATGATATGCTGCATGTAAATCTGAATTTTCTGACAATACAGACCAGAGTTTCTGTGTGCTCTTTTGTTACACGTTTCTCCAAATACTATTTATACTGCGGTACACACATTTTGTTACCCCTAAGGGGTGTCTTTGCAGAAAAACTTCTTTTTTTTAATTTCAATTAAATTTTTCATTTCATTAAAGTTTTTTTCCAATGTTTCATTTTTATAGGATGTCATTGGGATCACTATTTTTCCACATACTTTTTTATCACAATAATACAGCCTGAACATCATTCATGTAATGGGATGTGACATTGGTTAACAATCACATTAGCCTTAGTACACTGTAGTGGTCTCTTGTTGAATATGGGACACACTTTGACAGTACCAGCTAGAACAAATATTTCAAATATTGTCATAATGTGGAACAAAAATTGTCCTTCAGTGCAAACATAGACAAGGTTTAGACTGCAACATGTGAAATAAAGAAGGGATGGCGCCTTTCCAAGAATCTTTTTTCACAAGGCTTTTTTCTTATAGACAAACACACACAGACAGACAGTGTATGCAGAAAAATATAATCTCTATGACCCTGGCTTTAAATGCCAATTATTTACATACATACATTTCACAGAACATTTTGAATGCCAATATGTCATGATAGAGCGAGCTGTAAACATTGTAAATAAACAGCCGTGTCTTTTGTACTTCCTAGACATGCATCAAATGTTCTATTCTTTGGCTCCCCTCCCTTCAATCAAAGTTTGAAAGGGATGCAGAAACAGAGGACAGGAGGAGTGTGGATGTGAGGGGCTATGAGTAGAAAAAGAGCCAGAGAGAAGAAGGCAAGATTGAGGTAATGATGTGCTGAAATGAAGAAGGCAAAAGTAGAGAGCGACAGAAAGAGAGATGGAACAGAGGGCTATGCAGAGGAACAGAGATGGAGAGGATGCGGAATGACAGAGAGTAGAGAAAGCACAAGGTGCTTGCATGGTTGATAGAAACAGAGTAGAGAGGGAAAAAATGTGCTGAGAAAGCAAATAGGAGTCAATAAAGTTTTTACTGATTGCTCATTATTAAGAGAGGGAAAGGAGGAAGGGGGGGAAGAGAGGAAATGGAGAGGAGTGAGTCCCTCCTCCTCTTCGGTGGGATGCTGCTGCTGTTAAACTGAACTTAGTCCAGCATTTAGGGGTGACTGGACATATATTCTGAATTGGCAAAGAATGTCTGTAAAGGATCTTGGCCCATGTAAAATCACTTTATGATGATTGAATTTGGCTAAATGCTGTTTTGGCACGGCTGTACTCAAACCTTCAGTTGGAGCCATTAATCAAGCTTTAAACTTTTTCATTGTAAGTACAGTATGTGCAGGCAGGGCAGTTTGGAGCAATTCAACATGCATCTTAATGGCCTACTGAGCCCTTTTTGTCTGAGTGACTGCCGGGGCTGCAGCGTTATAACACAGCTGAGAGATGCAATATAGCACAGGTAATAAATCTAAGATACTATCCTCCTCCGGTGACTCTGTCATCCACATGCTCTTTGGCAACAGCTCACAGAGAGCTGTTTGTTCAGAGGAAACGCAATTTGACTCAAACAACACTGGAGCATGATGCAGCAAGCAGAAGAGTGGGACGCAGAAATGTTTTGTTTCAAGGGGCCACTGCAATGTGTGGACACAGCTGTCGCATCCATTTGCACCCACATCCACATGAAGCAGAGCAACTGCAAACTCACTCACCCATCAAGCGGCGAAAATAAGGACCCTGCTGCAGACCTAATGCAGTAACCACGCATACTCCCAAAGCTCTGTGTCTCTCTCTCTCTCACACACACACACACACACACACACACACACAAAGTTCACTTTCACTACTGCTTGTGCAGTGCTGTCAGTTCATCTCTGTGTTTGCCCATGTGGGAAAATAAAGAGAGGGAGAGAATATAAAAGACAGGTGTGATGTGATAGCTGATATATTTGGTATTTTAATAGTTAAATCAAACTATTGGAATGAAAGAGAGTTATGCACTATTTTCTTAGTTTACCCTTTCAGCTTTTCCCACTTTAATAATGAAGATGATGATGGGAACATCCCAGATATAGAAAGAATCAGAAACAGAGACAATCTCAGTCTTACTGACTTGCACCATGTACAGAGAGAACATGCAAATACCACACAGGCTAAACCAACTGAGCCATCACGCTCCTTAATCTGAAAAATTTCAGATCTCTAATGTTCCATTTTAAAACATCAAAATCTCAATTTAAGCTACACCACGGCAACAAAATCTTCTTGTTTTGCTTTATTTTTTAAATTAAATTAATCTTTAAAGCTAGACATCAGCCTCTTCCCCAAAATTCAGATGTCCTTAGATAAAATTCCAGACCAACAGTCAATAGATATTAATTACTGGGTGCAGGCATTCGAAGCAGGTCAATATGGAACTGACATTTCATTGCCTGTTGGGTAATTGTTTCCCAGATCTCATTAAAAGACGGAGATGGAGAAGGGAACACAAAGTGAGAGTGTAAAATTATCTTCAGAGGATAAATCTCACTCAAGGAACGAGTAACTATATGTTTTTTGGCAGTCCTTGACTCTCAACTTATACCCATTGGAGTCAGGTGCACACACGCACACACACACACGCACACAAAAATAACTTAGCATCAATAAATCAGTTTATTTAAAAGAATATGTTACAATTTATTACAGTAAGTGACGTAACCAAACACTTAGTCTTTTTACATTTCAACATGTCAAAGAATCTGCAGGTTGTCAAGCTCCATCCTCTTCTTGGCATTACTCTTTGAAAGCCAAACCATATCAGGTGAAAAAACAGAGATGCTGAATTTAACATAGTATCTTACTGAAATAAATATTAGTGACACTAAACTTTAGTCCAGTGGTTCTCAACCTTTTCGAGTCACGACCCCCCAGAATAATAAGTTTGGTATTCGCGACCCCTGTCCCCCTCAAGAGTTGCAAATGGGTGTAAACAGCTGTTTCTACACACCTCCCCCTGCTGATTTTGAGTGATTTTTGTGAATGTTCTGATTAAATTACGCTTTAGTGTGTAACCTTTTGATATTAATGAAAGTCTGTTACATTCAAGCCATTGCCAAATGAGTAGCTACAAAGCTAATTAAGACTATCAGCTCCACAACTCTCTCTGTATTTCACAGTATATGTTCAGAACATTTTGTGACTTTACCACCCAGAAGCTCAAGTGAAGATAATTACCATCATGTTTGTGCGTGGTCATGGAAGGCTTGTATCATGTGGACGCACAGACAGTTTTGTTGTCATTACATTCCTCATGGGGGCGACAGAAACTACACGCTACAGCTTTAAAGACAATTTAGTTTTATCAGCTCCTAGCCTTGTCCAATGTGCATCAGGATCTGTGGACTTGTGATGCGTTGGTGACTTTTTCTCTCCCCCTGACCCGCCTACAGACCCCTTTCTGTGTTCCAGGACTTGATGATTTACAAGCTCTAAATATAACACATGAAATGTACCAAACTCACACAGTAATGTAAAAAAAAACATTCCCCAGTCTAGAATGGTATTTCATGTTTTTTTTCTCCAACCATTTTGCAACCCCCAGAAATAATCTCGCAAACCCCTTGGGGGTCTCGACCCCTAGGTTGAGAACCACTGCTTTAGTCAGGATGACAGAGAGAGAGATAGCTAGAGAGAGAGAGAGCTGAGCCGGTAGGGAGATCAGACAATGTCAGACAATCGATCACTTCAGACATGGTCCAGTAAACAGACAAGAATCTTGGGAAATGCATTCAGCTTTAAGGATTGCAATTCTCTCAATTCAAGGGTCAACACATTCAATTAAGCCTCCTTTTACACACTCACTAAGGTCTGTTGAAGCTCATTAATCACCCAAAAATGGCTTCTTAGAAGAGCACCATCATTATAACAAGCACTCTTAGCAAAGAGCCACTGATGTCTATGACTCTTTACTTGCCTGATAATAAAGAATACTGTTGATTTTCTCATTTAGAGCTAAATAGCAGTTGGGGCCTGTTCATCTCATGTAACGCATGGCAGTGGAACACAGGTCTTTGCTTTGAGCATCATTATCTTACATGTTTTTGCAGAAATTTGCCATATTATAATATACTGCTGTATATTGATTTAGTAAAATATTCTTATTACTATTAAGATAATAATCAACCATCACTAATAAAAGGACTCATTATGTAAGATCTAGAAGCAATTGACTTTGTATTGTTTCGTATAAAGTAAGAACTTCAGAAATATCCTTCTACATGAGTTGATAATGCAATGAAGCTATTTAGCTTTAATGAATAAGGTAATAACATCAGAATATTGCACTGAACAATGATTCATATTTAATGTCAGCATGTAGTTTAATGTCTGCCTGAAGTCACTATTGCATCATCAGATAATTATGTTATACCTTATTACATTATTCTAGGAATGAGAACTTTAACTAGGCTCATTTAAAGGGACATTGCAGAATTACATTACACTGCAGCTCTGTGATCAGTTGCTACAGAGCATTTAGTGAATGTACACACAGTTATCTTCATAAGTTGATGAAGTGTGCAAGCGGCCCTTTTTTCCCTAACAAACCCTCTTCCGAATTAACCTGAATCTAGTGTGCAGTAGTACCAGCTACAGAGATAAATAGTGCTGCCAAGAGGAAAGGCCATTTGAATTACAGGCCTATTATAAATCCTCTGGGAGCTCTCAGAAACAAAGTAATCAGGGCCTGCAAGACAGCAGAAAGGAGGAGAACGACCCCTGCTGTCTCTTATGGGTAATGCATGGTCAAAATACTGTGTGCTCCACATCACTGCTGCTCTACAATGGCCCTCAAAAAATGTGCATGGAGTGTTCACATAATACTATAAATACATATAAGTTTGCATGGCTTTGCACGCTGCATTGATGATGCAGTACATAATCATACTGTAGTCAAAAATGAATGTAAACTAGGCACAGGCTAGTTTCAGTATTATGCCCAATATGTTCTTCTTAAGTTAGATCTCCCACAATTGGAGGAGTTAATACTGTTGGATAAAGTTTAACATTGTTTCCTGCTCGTGTCAAATCATCACAGCGGTGTCTCTGAATGACAAAAAGTATCTAACAATCCTACAAAACCTCCACTTTCTCTCTCCCTTCTCTCATAGACAACGCTATAATGTTACTAATTTTCATTATCAATGCAAATTGATTGGCAAACAGTGGCTGTGACTTAGATTCTGAGGACTTCACTTTGGTTGGCCCCTTGAATTCTGCACGCATAGTTAACATGCAAAAACACACTTTCACGCTAACCAGGGCCAAAAAGACAAAGAAGACACTGCTGCTCTGATCCGTAAATGGAGAAATTTTCTGTGGTCAACCTTCAACCTTAACCTTAACCTTGTTATCTGTGTTCCCCATTACGAGCACTAACAGCTTCCACTTCCCTTTGTTAGTCCAACAATATTTCCTTTTAGACTCTTCAGCTTTCTCTTCTTTGTAGGACTACTTCCGAGGCTCAAAACCTCCTCATGTACAAGTCACAATCACTTCAAGTCCCTGCCAATAAGAAGAAGGCTTGCAATAATCCGTGACTTAACAGAGCTCAGCTTAACGAATGATTATGGTGTGCTGGATTCAAGAGTTCTGATTCATGTGTCTGTAGCTTGTTATGCTTTGATTTGTTCATTTGCAGGTGCTTGTTGTTTTGCATGTTTTGGGGGGTAACTTCTCTGGTTGTAGCTGATGGAGTGTAAATGATGACCATGTAGTTAGTAGCTGAGTGTTGCTGAGTCTGGGGCTAGATGAGGGCCGAACTGAGCTGAGTCGGTGATGACTGTGTCTGGTTAAGAGGTAACAATCTCCCTTCCTAGGTGCCTCCATCCCTTCTGTGCCTCAGCAGCTGGAAAATATTCTGAAACAGACACAGCATTTAGGAGGAAGACAAACAAATTCCGAGACAGAAAACAGAGTAATTCACCAGTATATTACTTAATCATAGACCGGACAGAGGCAGGCAAAGCCTTACCTTGCCACACATACCATCTTTACTGCAGTTCTTATTGTCCTTGTCTGTAGCCTCTTCTTCCACCTGTTGAAAGACAGACAATGCAGGTATAAGTGAAGGATGCAAATAATTGGCTTGTAATAGAGCAGATTAGTCTGTGGTCCTTACCTCCTTCCTCCACTTCAGCTCACAGAAGACTCTCTCGAAGCACTCATGCATGTAGTTAAACTGAACATTGGCCATGCACGGCAAAAACAAAGAGAGAAACATAGACTTAGATTGGAAAGACAAATAAGATGATAAGGTTTACAAATTTTCCTTATAAAGAATATTACGTTATTGGCTTTCTGGTAAGAAAATACCAGCCCCTGTGGATCTTACTGATTAACACGTTGTATGTACATTTAATCTACACAAAAACTGAAGTGCAAAAAGGAAATTTGCAGTTTTAAGGGGAGTTAAATGCCAGACTATTTCTGGCTGGAACCTTGAACTTCCTGAAGTCTCCACTAGTTGCCTGGCAACTGCTCACAGCCAAGAAATAGTGTGACCAACCAAGACTTTGTTTTTTTGTATGGATAAAACATTCACTACTACTTTAACAATTTGGTTGGCTCTTCTAAAGTTGTGTCTTACAACTCTGTGCTGCATAGTTTGTGACTGTCTTGTCATATCATCACCATTCAACATGTACTGCATCTTTTAACATTTTATCAAGTTCTCATGATTCTCATAATTTTTGCATGTTATTGATGTCCCATTACTTATTGATGCTCTGCATGTTTGCGTGTGTGAACAAGGTCTATAATCAGAATTGCTTGGCTGTTTTATTGCTTCGTATTGCCTTCTAGCTTGGCTACATGTAATAAATGTGGACATTGTTGATGTACTACTCTACTAATGTTTTGCTGCTTCCTGTTGCTCTGTATGGCTTCTGCACAATAAACAAGACTCTTCGTCTCTTCGTCTTGTTGCTGTTGTTTATATGTCTGCTCTGGTCTCAAAACATCTCGCTAAAGGACAACAAAGTTGAACGTTAGCCAGATGGCAAAGACTGGCACATTTACAGTGATGTTGATTAAAGGAGAATTACCACCATTAGGACCAATGTCTGAGATGAAAACGCATATTGTTGTCACGTAAGGCCCTGTTCATGTTTCACAGACCTTTTAATTGCATTTTGTGTCTGGTAAGAGGCACAAAGGCACTCTAAAACTTGCAACGACAAATACCATTTTAGCTGAGCGGAAGCTCGTACACGTAGCTGCAGCTTCTCCGTGTTGCCTGCGTGGATTCGGGTCAGGTTTTTTTCAATCAAAAATACACGCATATTTATAGCAATCAAGATTAACGTAAAAATTGGCCGTAATTCTCCTTTAATGTGCGTTGTCCAGTCCAAATGCTAAGCTATGTAGCTTCATATTTACTTTAGAGATATGAGGGTAATAATGACCGTCATACCTAACTCTCTGTACAAAGCGAATAAAATATAATATATAATAAACATTTCCCAAATCGTCAAACTATTCCTTTCAATTTTAGAAGTAACTCTACTGATCTTGAGCTTTGTTTTAATCAATCAATCAATCAATCATTTTTATTCTACTTAGTTACAAAGAAAAGCAGGTTCTGAAAGCATGCAACAGGAATTTAAATCCTATAATGAAAGTTAAAGGTGAGAAAGATGGTCAGAGAACTGCTTAGCTAAGTCATTATTCTATAAAATGTTGAACAGGGGATGACCTACATTTCATTTAGATAATCTTATTTTTACCATGAATAATAGTACCAAAATTCCATAACTTCCAGCCTGTAGAGGCTGGTTTTTTACTAGACTACTTTGAGTAGATGTGTAATAATGTGTGTGTGATACTCACATAGGGTGTAAATATCTTGACCCAGCGTGGTTTCTTCTCTCCTCGGGCATACTCAAAGCAAAAGGCCATGCCCTCTTCATCTGTGTCCCACCTCTGCATCTCCCCCCAGTCAAATGCAATCACCTGGTTCTGCAACAACACAGAGGCTTTAGTACACTCACTCCATTATACATACAACATATGTTTATACACACACTGACAAACATTTGCCCTTGCCTCGAGAGTCCCTTCCTCGGTGCAGGCGTGCAACTTGAAGTGGTGAATGCTGATGGCTGTGATGACGTGGCCTTTACGTCGGGAGTCGCAGGAACAATGGGGGAATATGATCTCATTGTAGCCCTCACAACCCCTTAACAAACCCAGATACTAAGAAAGAAGAGGCAGAGGAGACAAGATAGTGCTTTTTACTATATTACAGCATGTAGTTACACAACTGACTGAAGTTTAGATGCAGGATATACCTTGTGATGTTTAACTGTATCCAAGCTTTGTTTGCCAAAAATCAGAGAACATTCAGACATTTTAGTGATTCTCTGCAGCTAGATCTGCAAATAGGGTGTGAGTATTTATTAGGGCTTTTTTTTATCGTCACTGCAATATTAGCCGGCACAATATAGACTTTGCGAAAGGCAGTAACATATTGCGAAAGACACTCATTTTGTGACATTTTTTGTTAGTTGAAAGAAAATATCAGTAGCAAAGTGCACTTTTTTTCTAAGATTATTTTCTTTGCCGTTTAGGCCTTCATTGTGACAGTTTAGACCCGTGACTTCTGCGATGAGGATTGAGCCTCTATACGTACTGTATATGGGCGCTCGCTCTACCACTAGGCCATAGCATTTCTGTGAGTGATTTTTATTTTTATTCTTATGTATGTGTGATGTATATGTGTATATGTGTTCTAGATAGAAATGTGATCTATCTATCTATCTATCTATCTATCTATCTATCTATATATCTATGCCACCCAGGCACCTTCAAACTTCCCTTTTAAATGTCTTTTTTTTGTAGTGGTGCTTTTTATTCAATTCAGTTTTTTAATTTTTTAATTTATGTTTTTAGACAGTGGAAAAACTCACTTGCTTTATCTATTCCTCTTGAGGTCAAGGCTACACTCTCACGCTGTACCTATCCACTTGGTTGTATCACACACAGTTAAGAGTGACTGAACAGTGACATAAGCCACACTGTACTGTAATGATTAACTCTCTCTATCTCTTTCTGTGTATGTTTCTTTAGAAACAGTAGTAGAGTGAGTGGTGTGGTGTATGTCCATATGTGAGAGACTGACCATGGCCATCTTCTTCTGCTCAGCCAGCTTCTGCAGCTGGTAGGACTTTTGCTCTGCTTTAATGAAGCCTTTTTTCACATCATCCAATGCCTGCAAAGACAAGGCCAAATAAGGGACACTGTTAAAAAACACAAAAATAATAATAATAATAAAAAACATTCATACACACACCACAAAGAAAGACACCTGGTGAAAGAAGTAGTTAACAGCAAGCTGGTTGTCATTGAGCAGAATCTCCTCTTCTGTAGTAAAGAGCCACTTCCGCAGGGTGAGGCAGGTTCCTGGGATGGCTGAGGTATAGTTCTGTACATACAGTTTGTGGGGGAATTCGTTGGGGGCAAGCTTACGCACTAAAGAAAAAAAGAGAGAAAAAAGAGAAAGAAGTTGAGTGATAAAACATGTTGTTCTGTCTTTGTTTTGTTTTTTTGCACCTTTGTTTAAAGCTGAAATCTATTATCTTTCTGCATGTTTAACCCTCAGGAAAGGCAACAGAGCATTTAGTGTAAAATACGCTAGATACTAGATTTACTCTTGCTGCAGTAGAAAAATAAAATAAAATAAAGTGTCTAACTGATAACTAGTATCCATGTTATCTACTGATCTCCAAACTGGATCAAAAAACATTTGACATCCATTATAAATATTACAAGTTCCATGGTGCCCAGAGGATGAAGACTGCTGACTTGGATGATACCTTGACTTTTCCTCTAGCAACATCATAAGGTCTAAATGCATTTTGTATTTGTCCGTTACTTTGGCTTTTGACCATCTACCTGTTAAACTAATAACATTCCTAACAGCCTCAGCTGTAGTTCATGTTTCATGCCAATTACCAAATGTTAGCACGCTTATACACAAAACTAAGATGTGCTAGCACAGAGATGCTAGCACAGCTGTAGACTCAAAGTCTTGTTAAATCTGCTTTGCCACTAAAGCTGTTTTAAAAATTAAAAATTAAAATACTGACAAGCAAGAGGTGAAAACAGAGGTTTTATAGTGAAAGCAAGACACAATGACAAGAGGTGATCTAACAGATGACAGGATTCAGCTTCTCTGGCAGACTAAAGTCCAATAGCATTGGCATAACCAAAGTGCAAATTGATCTACACCTTAAAGTAGATACTGTCTGTACTAGACCTGTCTGTTTTCCTCTATAATACCATTCAAATTTCATTTAAATATTTAATGCACGCAAACTTTGTTTATATTGATTTTCCAGAGAACTCTACAATTAAACATGTATGTTGTAAAGGCTACCAGTGCTCTGTTTGCACAACGACATCATTTTAGAAAGCACAGCCAAAGCGATTTGTCATAAACTAGCTAGCCAAGTAACAATAGTTTTTGCTACAATGCAGGCAACATTAATAACCAAACGGTGCTGTCACTACTATTTTAGTGATTCACAAGCAACCCGCTAACTTATTGTTCCTAAGATGTGACATGACATTAGTGTACTAAAGCCTCAATGTTGTTCCAGTGACATGCGGGTAGGCGAAGGCTAATGTTAGCCAACATATTTATACAAAAACCACATTTGAATAGTGATTTCAGCATTTGAATAGTATTTTTTTGCTATTTGAATTATATTCAACTTTCGGTATTCATTCCAACAGCCCTACCTTGTACCACTAGCCCTGAGAAAGTGAGGACCAGCTGAAGTGATTCATGCACAAGGAGCGATCAGGTATTTATTTTAGTTTAAGGTTGGCTGTTAAGGAACCATAACACTCATTAGGCAATACTGGCTACACATGAAGAATCTGTAGTTTAAAGAAAGATGGGAGCCATTATCAGTGTAGATAAGGAGGATACACACAAAAATGTAAAGCTTAGTTACATATTGTGACTAACCAAAGGTGTGGTTGATGACCTCAAACAGAGCAAAGTAGCTGGCTGTTACGCTATCCATCCCTAGTTTCATAACCAGAGCCTGAAGGAGAAAGAGAGACAGAATAAGAGAGGGTAAAAAAGGAAACAGAAAGAGTAAAACATTTGCAACATTATAGTTATAATGGTTATTGAGGACTGTGTATGTGTTTACCTGGTAGACCTGGTCTGTAGTAGAGTTTTTGCGAACTCTGATGGTGAGCGTGGTTTTGTCGGGCATGGCTATTCTCAACTCCACATCTGACACTCCATTGTAGTTCTAGGTTGCGAGAAGGAGAGACAAACGGCATGGTGAGTCACCAGCAGAGAACTACAAAAAGTATCATGTATGTTTTTATTTTGTTTTACCTCATCTGATTCAGAAAGGAACTCCTGCATGATCTCACTTTCTCCAATTACCCGTACAGAGCACACTGCAGACAAGAGACAAAATATTTAATACAATAGACGGTATACTTACTGTATTCTGTAGTGGACAGTATTTCTCCCAGATCTTTCTTGATGCTTTCCCCCATTACTTTACAAATCCCATAGATTATTGCTATCATTACTACATTCTGACTTTACAAAACTTTTTTTTAGAAATCCTAAATTAGATATCCCCTTCTTTCTCCCTGACCTTTTTCCAGGTATTCTTCCAAGCCTCTGCGTCGTGCGTCCAGCTGCTGCTCCGACAAGGAAAAAGGCCATTTCCCAGGCAGCTTGGGGAAGGTAAAGTTGGCAAACTCCCTCTTCAGGTTTTGGTGTAGGATTACAAACTCACGGTAACGCTTGGAGCACAGCTGCCTGCCTGCCATGTACACATTAAATACCTAAAAGAGGGAGAATGCAGAGAATAAGGGAAATTAATGTCCTAACCCAATGTCTCCAAATTCAACCTCATCATCTCAATTAGCCATCTATGATTTCAAGCACAAGTGCACCCACCACAAACTTTTCTTGGTTGAGCTCTGTGTGTTTGTAACTTGGCACAGAGATGGGGACGGCCTGCTTGTCGGAGTAGTCATAGCAGGACTGGGCTGAAAAGTCGTCTCCAGGATCCAGGCAGTCAGCCTCCTGGGCCGGGACGGAAAGCACGGCCAGCACCAGCTCCCTCTCTCCAGCCCGGATCAGGTCCACCACCTGCTTGTGGGTCGCTCCCTCTACATTTACACCATTACTATTGAAAACATGGAGGGCAAGATGTAGAAAGTTGTTGAGTTTATTTTTTATTCATGCAGATCATTTTTTTATATACTACAATAAATACTATCTGGCTTAGTCTATTTATTTTTCTAAGAGTTCTAATTGCATTGTTTGTAATGGCACATTCTGTACTGGACTAAACTATCCTAAAAGGTTTTACATATCCAAGAGTAAAAATACAAGAAATATCTCACAACATAAATCAATCAAATATATCAAATATGAATCAAAAACTTCAGCTTCAAAAATGAACATAGACTTGAATCATTGAAACATCTCTGACATAGTTTCTATGATTTACAAAGGTAGTATTTACACAGAACTGTTGAATTCACACACTTATAATACATTGTAGGCTTATTTTAAAAGGACAAGAGTGAGGTATTACATTATGAGAGCCCAAAATAGAACATTCAATTTCTTATTAAATGGCAAAAAGTGAAAGTGTTATAAAGTAAGTCAGGTGAAACAGCTTCTGTCTTTGTGAGGCGATGTCCTTAAAATCCCTCTGGGCTCACATCTTTCCAATCAGGAATAAGACCTTTGGTCTGTGTCATTAGCCCAGCTGAGCATGAGCAGCATTGGGTGTGTGCCCTTTGGCAGGCATGTGTCAGAGGCATGACACGGTGCTAATGACAGCGCTGTAGCGTCCCGACCTATGGTTGACTTTACTTACAACCGCTACAGAATCTCTTCTTAAAGCTCTCTCGCCTCTATCTGTTTCTGACACTATTAATAACAAAACAAAGGGATTTATAAAGCATGCCAGAATGAGATTCAGGCTTTGTGCTTATGTAAAGGACTTTTGCAATTTAACATAGTTAAAAATATTAAAAATAAAATATTCAAAATTTAAAATATTAGCATGGAAGCATATGTTGGCCTCACTTCTACTTGAAAGTTAAACAAAAACAGAAACAGACAGAAGCCAGAACTGCTTGTCTACTTGTTTTGTCTTTTATCATTCAGTGAAATCTGGCTATGACCTTCTAATACTATGGTTTCCTATTTGAGTATTGCAGAATAGGTTGATGTTAAAATTAGAATATGTTGTTAAATTATACTATAACATTTTAGAGTGCCTAACCATGAACAGAAATGGCCAACATTCTTCAATAGCATTTAGGGGTGGAACTGTATGGAAAATTTTTGTAAGCTAATCCTACTGTTAAAATGATCTTTCGAGCATTGCCATCCAGAGATGGCAACTCATATCCAGAGAGGCCAACAAACTTCCTCATGAGAACTACAGAGGCAGTCAATGTTCAATGAACCCAATTGGCAGTGGTAACAGATAGGAAGCCAGTGAGGGATCACATTCATGTCACTGATCAGCTGGCAAAAACCTAATTCATCGGAATTAGCATGTCATCCTACTGCCTCCCTATGTCAACGGTGAAGTTAGCACTGTGACAAGGACAACAATACATAGGTAGAAAATGAGGAAACTGAGGAAATACAAACTGTAATCTTGATAATACACATACTCAAAACAAGGTACTTCCTCGCATTGATGCAGAATTGCTTTAAATCCAATACTGCCATTCATTTGCATGTTTGCATGTTAATATGCAACATAGAACTTCTGACGGACAGCTGATCTAATATATCAACCATCATGTCATGCCATGACTTACATTGACAGGGTGACACACAGCTAAAGCTCTGTAATACCTAATAACTCAATGTTAGGCACATGAACATGCAAGCGAGTCAAGGAAGGTCTTCTGAGCTAGAGCGCACATAGCTAAATCTGAAAGATGATTATGTAGTTAGGTAGAAATAAACAGATTGATAGGGGAGACAAATAAAACCATCTTGCAGGTGTAGAAAGAACAAATGTTTCCTACAACATAAATAGAGACTAAGCATTTTGGCAGCACTTTAATTCTCGCAGCTTTATGACTATATAATAAGCACCTGACGTAGTGGCCTTTGCACTTGCACCATCAGCACTTATATGCATCATAAATAGTTTTAGGAGACATTTCTCAGTGTGTCATATTTTCAGTTCTTCTGTCAATATGATTCAAGGTGATTTGAGCTGCAAAGATTAATCAATTAGTTGTCAACTAAATTAATCATCAAGTATTTTGATAATTGATTATGCCTAACAGTTTGAGTCATTTTTATGAAAAAAGAAGAAAAGAAAGGTAAACATTATCTTATTTCAGCTCATCTATGACAGTGAACTAAATATCTTTGAGTCATGGACAAAACAAGCTATTTGTGGACGAGGTCATGGTCTTTGGAAAACACATATCAACATTTTTCCCTATTTTCTGACATTTTATAGACTAAATATCTATTCAATTAACTGACAAAATAATCAACCGTTTACTCTGCAATAAAAAATAATCGTTATTTGCAGCACTAAAGCAATAATTTATTTATTTTACTGCTGAAGAGTAGTTTTCTATTATGTACTCTCTGCATGAACACTTATACTTAATGCACAAGTAAAGACACATCCATACACACTCTAAAACCCAAAGCTAAATCTGACACAATAACATACACCGCACAGCTTAAAGAGAGAAGTGTTCCCAGTGATTAAGATTATAAAGTACATATCCTTTATCCTCAAGCAGGAGGCTGACAAATGTGTCTAGCATGATACACTATTCTGCATCAAAGGCTCAGAAGCAGGAGTTGTTTGTAAATGTGCAAAGAAGTATTGATTGCATAGAGAGCAGCAGAGGCTATATACCACCGCAGCTAGTATGCAGCCACTCCATTGTGTGCATACTTAGTTATTGTCTCCATACTGTGTCTTGACAGGAAGTCAGAAAGGCTCCATGCACCAAAATCAAATATTCAGCTATCCAACAATAACTGTGTAAAGATCAAGTCATATTTGGACCTGTCTTGTCTTCTGCATGGAAGACACTGACTAATAAAGCATTATTAGTGGAAGCCTACACTGACACTGCTTACATTAGTGCACATGGTAGGTATGAACATGAACACAAATATGAAATTAATCACAATGAATAAAGCCAATAATCAGAGGACTATATTTACCAAAGTAACTAATACATGGGTGAAATAAATGGGCTACCACATTTTCCTTTTTGTATACAATATACAAAAATGCACATACATAAATGTACATGCTTGCACACAATCACATTGAAAAATTGGGGTCAACAAACTGCCAGGTTACTGCAGGCCATCCATTAAGAAAGCAGTGTGCAAAAGCCAGCCAATGAGATTCTGAATTTTTAAGAGCGCTAAACCAATCAGAATTGAACTGAAAGCATCCCTCCCTTTCTGCATCACCTTACTCCACACAAACAGACACACTAAAGCGCCAGTACTGACGCCGAGCTGTGTGCTGCTGCGTGTTCCTCGCCATAGCAACAGAGCCTAACATCAGCAAGCAATCTCCATGCATACTAACGTGCCAGTGAGGACAACCACCCCTATCCTACATGCAGCAGCACACATCAGTTCTCACTGCTCACTGGTAGTAACATCAAAGCCATGTGTGGTTAACTGACCACATTCAGTTATGCTGATGATAACGATTTGCCTTGTTTTAACCTTCATACTTAATCTGGCTCCAATGATATGAATGTGTTGGGGTGACTTGAGAAATGCTGTGGATGAGTGGAGCTCCCGTGTGACGGGAATTCCTAATAATCCCTGGATCTTTTCTCTCTGACACACAGACACTTCTTTCATGAGGATGAACAGTTATTCCCAGCCTAACCACTATGATAGTGCAGGCACACAGAGGCTTCTTGGTGGCCGACACTGGTCCCAGTAAAAATACAGTGACCAAGCTCACAGGTCCTGCTTGCCTCGATTTTCATTGACAATCATTCTGAGATGAAAGACTAATTTGTATTTTACTCATATTATGTTTTTGGTTAGCTAGGCTAAGACAGTAATCACTTACACCTCAAGAATCCTGTCTCCCTTCGAAATACCGGCTCTGTCGGCAGCACCTCCCGGTAGGACAGCACTAACATGCTGCAGGGGAGCGTACAGTTCTCCGTTAATGCTCCGTAGTTGCCCGCCTTCACTAACTTGTCCCCGAACATTGAAACCATAGCCCGAGTCAGACTTCACTATTCGAACTAGCCGTGGGCCTGAAGTAACGGTGGTTGCCGTCTGGCAGCTGCCGCCGGTGCCCGGTGTAACGTTACTGCTACCGGAGCCGTTACGAAAAGAAGGGTGAGGCAACGGAGGGACCGATGAACAAATTCCTTGTCCCTCGACGTCCGACATTTTTTTTATAATCTTTGTATCATCCACTCCAATGTAGCTAACAATAAATATTCTGCAAACATTAGCTTGTAGTAGCAGGCTAGTCAGCTTGGCTAGCTAACTGACCGAGATCATCGGAAGAAGCCGACAGAGTCCGACGATTCACGAGACCGCCACAGGATGCGTTCCATGTGGGTCACGTCAGCCTCCTTTTGGAGAATGTTGGAGAGTAAGCTTGGTAGGCCATATAATTGTATCCACACAAGTTGTGAGTCAGTTGGTGTTATTTCCAGGCTAAAATAGCCATGTACCGTAATAAACAAGTATGACTGTAGCCAGTAGTTCCCAATCTGTGGATCCCTGATGGACCCAAATAAAGGTCTCAGGGGTCTAACTCTTCACTATTTTTTTCTAATTATTATTTTTTTTATTGCAAAATTTCGGATAGTTGCACATATTCAGTTTTCTAAACATCCTTTAAATGAAAGGACAAAATCTTTGTTTGGACTATATTCACAACTCTTAAGACCATAACCTGTGATTATGGGTCATTAGAAGACATAAAGATGAGTAGACCATTCTTATTGCCAAGGGATAAAGACTGGACTGGAAGCAATTTTACTAAAGTTAATCTACTTGTCTTGATCCTCAGAAAATTCAGTCAGTAATTTTGTTACAGTATAATATATATATATATATATATATATATATACTGTAACAAAATATATATATATATATATTTTTTTTTAAGTACAAATTTTAGTTCATGAATATAAAGCCAGACTATGTTTTAAGATTATTTTAAGGAATTTCTGCTTGTGGAGAGAGGGTCATCTGCCTGAGTTTGCACAATATCTGTATTTCATTTAGGAACACACACAACATCATAAAACGTGACAACATTCATTTTTGTTTATTTATTAGTCACCAGTTATGCAATTAACATAAGTGAAAACACACTTAAAAGTACCATCTTTCAAGTCCCTTAAGCCAAAATAATAACCCATCTTTGATTTATCTGTGTTTTCCTTTTTTGGACATGTGACAATGACATGTACATATTTTATAGATATGACTGTAATAAGTTGGATTTTTTTTTATTTGAGACAAATTTAATAAGGCACCGAAGTTCTGAGGCAATGTGGCCAGTACTCATTTCGAAGTGCTTATCACAGTGAGGGCTGCTACAAAACTGGCATATTCTTCGAAGGAAACAACACCATCACCATCGTTATCCAGCATGCCAAAGAATTTGTCCATTTCAGCTTTGCTTTGAGGCTAAAGAAAGAAAAAAAGTAAAATAAGAGTTATAAGTAAACTTGTACAAAAAAATGTCAAACAGGCATTCACAACTCTCTGTTGCAATAGTGCTACATCTTTTTATGTACTTACTCATGCCCCAGAAAACTCTATGCGGAGCAGTTCAGAAAGTTCTTTTTTGGTCAAAGTATCTTTGGCTCCTTCTTTTCCAGCGTACTTATCGAAGATAGCCCTGAGGAGGTCCATTGCCTGCATGAGCTGTGACATGGTGGCTGGAACAAGAACACATTGCTGTAGTTCAATGTTTATGTATTTATTAATGTATTAAATTGACATGGCTGACATTATGTGGTAATGCTTCATACCACATTTAAACACATGGGTGGGACTCTACTGCAGTGAAACATCAACTTAAGAGGAGTTGGATGAGCATCTTGTTAAGACCAAAATAGTTACTTCCACATTTGTTGCATGAATAGAAGTTTCAGAAACAGTCAGTACAGGCTATAATTCGGATTTTCCTTTTTACCTAAGTTGTGCTCTGCTGTTGCCTTGTCATCTTTTTTCTCCTTAAGGGGGAAATTACGACATTTCTAGTGACCATTGGTTTTAAACACGATACATGATCAAGTATGGGTGGTGAAAAGCAAATTGGCAGTTTGGTGCGACAGGCAAGGCATCAAAAACACTATGCTGAGTTCCAACATATAGTCTTCATACCAACTCACTTAACTGGCAGTTTTTTCTCAATGGCTGTGGCTTGATACTCCCATACATTGTCCTCACTCATTAATTGTCTATTCCTCTCAGTTTTCGTACCCTACTGCATGTCTGTAGATCTTTTAAAACAACTTTTTATTGTTTTCCCCCGAGTTGTTGGTAACTTGAATTTACTGGATTCCCTTCAAGTAATCAAATTATATAATTGTTATATTTCCAAAGATTGACATGTAAGTCCTATTCAGACATACTGTAGCACTCCACACAGTACTCTGACCACACCCAGAAGCTTACTCAGGCATCTCATGCCACATCATATTAGGAATCATCTATTTAGATAAACTAAATTCCAAAATATTAATGCTGTATTTCAGAAAAGATTATTTTAAACATATTTCCACTTACCAAATTTGTATGAGAACTTGTGTAGGTAGAGAGGTTGGAAGAGAGGCATTAGAGAAGAGAGCACGGACACAAATGTATTTGAATAGAGGTTGACACACCCTCTTTCCAAGCCTCGCCCCTCTTAATATCTTTTTTTTTCAATTTTTCTTTCAGGAAAACAAGCAACAGTGCTGGGGTGTACTTTTACTTGCTTTCCCTGTAAAAAAATCTTCCTTTCATACCAATAAGACTAGTTCGGGAAATGTACAAGTCATATTTGAATATTAGGATGCAAATAGATGATTGCCTGTCGTGCAGTAAGTAATGGTGGTCAACATAATCTCCTTCAGTCCGCAGGATAGGGCAACATCAAATCCGCCATTCATAACCTTTTGGCACAGGTAATGCCCGGGCAGAGTAGCATTTAATTCACAACAAAGTGAGTTAGTAGAAGTAACACCAACTTGAAAATGAAAATACCAATGGAAAAAGGAATCACCCTTTATTTTCTTGTTTAAATCTGTACTTTTTAGTTGTAAATGTAGTATTTTATTTTCATTTTTACTTATTGAATTAAAACAGTTTCTTTCTTTTTTTTTTGTGGCATGTTAAGCCTTTATTTTTATAGGACAGCTGGTGACATGAAAGTGGAAAGAGATGGGGAATGGCAGCAAAGGCCCTTGGCCCTTGAAACCAAGTGGTAAGGACTAAGGGTGAAAACATACCCCTATGAAATGTGACACCAATTGGTTACATCACCATACAGTATTGATCACAAACTTCCAAGATGCCGTCTGCAAGTGTGTCTATATGTCGATTGCGTGAGTTTGGACAACAGTGTCATATGCATTTATATATTTATATATTTTATAGTTATTTTATGGTCACTTTGGTGGTGCAGAGGCAGATGTTCCTATCTGTGAAGTAGTTATCCGTGTAGCTCTGTTTGCAATACATATGTGTATACAAACACATGGTGTGTTGTACAGTATATCTGTTTCAGTTATCACCGTTTGAATGTCATTGATATTCAGAAAAACATTTTTTTTAACAAAAACCTTTCTTTATTGCCCAATAAATTAAACATAACAGGCAAAAAATTACATAAAATATATTATTTTACAGAACCATTATTAACTATTAGAACCATAAGTTACATGCCACACACATAATGCACTTAAATGTGTAAAACTAAAAGACACACAAGACCACAAACAAACAATCAAACAAATTAACTACAGCTATTCTGATATTCCAGACCAGTCTGGTGCCTGTTGGCCAGTGTTTCGGTTTAACTGGTATTTGAGTTAGCTGGTGATATGTGTTGCAGGCGGGGCTGGACCATGTCTACACAATGAAAATGGCTCATTTGTTCATGTTCATGCATGAACAAATGAGCCATTTTCATTACGAAAATATCACTCGTTGTCTGGCGAGTGTAACGTTGTGTCTCTACCACGGTCTCTGTAGCCTACTGTAAACCACGGATACCGATTTTTTAGTTTTAGTGACATTCAAGCTTAACTTAGTTGTAAAACAGTGCCCAACCTGTTATAAATAAACAAGCTAACAAGCACAAGCCTGATATTTCACCTTTCCACACCTGCACCTAAATTGCTATAAAATGGGAGTTTGACAGTCGTGACTCGTGTCCAAATGTGATGACTGAGTAGTAATGTGTAGTGTAGACTATGTTGAGTTTTAAAAAGTTAAAATGTCTGAAGGAGTCAGGTTAGAGAAATATGCATGTCTCTGTCCCCCATTCCCCCCCCTCTATTTCTCTGACTGTAAAGAATTGATCTGCTCAAGTCTGGCATTTAACATATGCAAAGGAGCTTCCTGCTACAACACCAAAAGGTGGCCTTCTGTCTCCTGTCCCCTGGGGTCTTAGTCTGGGCTAAGACAATACAATGCTAATTAAACTGTTGATGTTAAAGTTTCACATTTAAACAACAGAACCTTTTGCTTTGCAACCAAAAGCGATCCCCAAAGGGGCAGAGTTTAGCGCGGCATGTTTATTCTCGTTGGACTGCGGAGATGCCCTCGGCATGTTGTCATGACAACGGCGGACCAATGAGAATAGATTTGACTGGGCCAGGTAAAAAGTAACCGCCCCAAGGTGCAGGGATAAAACTGTGTGATTTAGGAATTTTCAAGACTGGTTTCACGTGACTCCATCGTGGGGAAGCATGGATCCAGTCCGCTGTCAGCTGCAGTGTTATTATGTTTGTCTGTCTTTGTCTTTGTCTTATCATCCTCATCGTGCTGTTGCAATAAACCTTTTCTTAATTCCCAATTTGACCCTCAGCCTCCTTCCTCAGAGATCCGATTGAACGCGATGTTAGTTTTGAAAAAACCTAACAACTACCAGAAGAATGATGCACGTCCGTAGAATTAAATATAAAACACAATCAACGGGATCAAAGTGACACAAGTTAATCTGGCATGAGTCGTTGCCAGATATCTCCAAGCATTACATGTGCAAACACCTCAGAAAGTATGTTTCACTTATCTCTGTATGAAAGCATCTCAAATCGACTTGAAGTCAGATTAATAATGGAATGATAGGCAACAAATATAACATTGATAACGGAAAACGTTTGGAAAACACTGCGTTTGTAGTAGCCAGTTGTGAGCAGGCATCGCCACAGCCACCCATGTTGTCAGTCTTCGTTCTTGCAAAGCCATCACGTTAATTCCATGGCAGTACAAAATGAATTAAGTGTAGAGATCTGTTTAAATACTTCAAAACAGCCTGTAAGTTAAATATAATGAGGTTTTACACTCAGCTGAACGCAGCTTGGAAACAGTTGTCTGCTGTGGCAAAATGTGATCCGATCAGATTAATTTGTGAGAGGCACTCAATTAAAATAGAAATGTATTTCTGTAGGCTACGTAGATGTGTTAAGTTAAAAGCTGCTGGCTTAACACAACAACATTATTTAATATTCATTATGCCTACTCATTCAACCAGATAAGACTGCATATATTGCACCATCGGTCGGAGAAGCGTATTTTCAATTGTTCTGTATGCCTGGCACATATTGTAGAATTGACAAATAAAGTTGACTTGACTTGAAGTGGCAGGAGTTTGATCCAGTGTGGGTTCAGTAAAGTCAATCTTATGTTATGGAATGTCTGAATATCTGCAATATAATTATTAGGAAACACTACAATTTCAGATATCCACAATCCAATTGTTAATAGTTATCTTAATTGTAGATATCCATAATGAATAAAAAAAAAATCCAGGTGTAATTTGACGTCACTATGCCTAGAAAAAAATATACACAAAGTCAAAGTCAGACTCCAAATTCTTCTTTTATTTTGTAGAGAGATTAATGGGTTTTACAGAGGGAGTTTTATTTTACATGTGTCCTCCTTTTATCACTGCCTTAATCATAATATGGTGCTAACAGCCGTAACATAATACATTTTCGCCATGTTTTTAGGTAGAAATGTTGAATAAATTAGGCTATGAATGATATCAAACCCTTCTGTAAAAGCGTTAGATGTAAAACTAAAACTTTTTTCTGACTCAAAGTATGAGGAAACCCCCGTTTCAATAAAATGGCCTTTACAGATCTAGATTACAATATCCCACACATTTAGCATGACATGTATAAAGTATTTTTTTTAACGGTGAAGTGTTTACTAATGTAAATGTCACAAGTCGACCTTTGTGTCTCCGTGGTTTGTAGTGAGCGACACACTCGCCAGACAACGGGTGGTATTTCGAAACGACAACGGCTAATGTTTGCATGCATGTCTGTCGGGACCACATGCTCAGCAACTCGTTTCTATAGCCAAGTTTCACAAGACACCGACAAATTAACGGGAAATCGAGGCGAAGCAATCAGCACATACGTTCGGACGCGGATTGACTAACGTTCTATCAAAATATCTGTTAAAATACGAATATAAATAATCTATTGATGTTTAAAGTTAATTTAATGGTGTAAAACTATCGTGTGACTTCTTACCTTTCTAACGGTATATGGTGTTAACTTGTTACTTTAGCTTTTACTTCACAAGAGCCACTTAAAGTACGCTATCGCCGGTGAATCAGCGGTGCGCTACCCTTGGCCATAACCGGACACCGCTGGAGACAGACAGTTAAAGAAAGTCCCATCAATGCTGTCAAAACCACCGGATCTTACTTCTGTCCTTTCTGATACAATGCCATGCTTCAACAACTCTGAATTATGCAATAAGAGCTCCTTAATGTCCAGTTCAGTAAAAAATAGAGGAGGAAATTCCATCGCCCGAGCGTTCTTACGTCTTTTTCTCTTTCATATACTACTGAGACATCTAAATGTCCATGTACATGTAGGACATTTCATACATAGATTGTTAGATGGGGATGCATCAATTCGGTTAACATTTTGTTGATGATCGGAAATGTAAAGTACTGCGTAAAGATCAGAAAGTCCGTCAGGCTGAAGGTGTCCGGATATGGCCAATAGCAGCGAGTGGTGTCCGAACGTGGACACAGCTACGTTAGACAGTTAAAGAAGATCAACATTTGTATTTCCTGGTTAGTCGTGATTGGGTCCTGAAAGGCCACGCCTACACCACATCTGCCTCTATGACCAGTTAACTCAAAACAACGGTATAAGCACGTAGTGATGTCTCCAAAGCAAATAGTGTTGTGCACTGATATTAAACGAAATTCTCTGCTAAGGGTTAAAACTGTAGACATGCATTAAGTCCATTCAAGGCAGAGAAATGCGGGACTGTTGTGCAAATCATGTAATCATGTAATCAGTAATGTTAGCGGTTAGCATAGCAAGCAAGTTTCAATTAAGAACATGGTTGCAAGTATATGCACAGGACTATCTATACCACAAAACAAGACTGTCGTATTTTTTAAATAAGTTGTTTAAGCCGAAAATACTTACATGTATGGGTCTCTCAGGTCGATGCGGCAGCCATTGTTGCTTGTTGAACAATTGTTTACAAGTAAGCTAGTAACCTCACTTGGTTTGAAGGGGTATCCACCTATCCTTAAACCTGGGGCCGCTGCATGGAGAATTAACCTCTATGGACGCCTGCTCTACAGGTGGTTTGTCTCAAGCCATGTGAAATGCTGTTAAGCCATCTTTGTGTAGATTTTCTCATTAACATTTTCCACAGGCTGATTTAATGCATCAAGTCATCCCCCTTACATTTGGTAAATATTGTTCACCTGGCATGGACACTTCAGGGTTAACTATCAAGGTGCATGGGGCTGCATAAGCATCTGATGAACAAGTACAGGAAGATTACTTCTACATAGTATCTTAGTTTTATTGAGATGGATTGAGCTGCTTATAAGTTATAGAATATGTATTTTAATCAGACTTATTTAAGATACTACTGTCTTCAAGCCATACTTAAAGCCTTTACCACCCACATAAAATGTTTTGCCTCTCCCTAATTGTTTTTTTTTCTGTTCTTTCTGTAAAGCGTCTAAACAGTGACATAATAGTGTACATGGGATGGGTCCCTGAATGAGGCGCTAGGAGACATTTTTGTTCATGTTATATAAAAAGCCAGATTATCTTCTTAAAGATAATTTTAAAGACATTTCTGCCATAGATGTGGAGAGAGTGTCATTAGCCTGATTTTGCACAATATCTATATTTTGTTTCAGAACACACAATGTGACATTTATTTTTGCTTTCTTTATTGCTTACTTATGACATTCAAAATCAGTGAAACACACTCAACTTCCATGTTCTTTCAACCAACATAATAACCCATCTATGATCTGTGTGTGTTTAACCAAGTTTTCCTTTTCAAAACATTTAATAATGACATGCATTTTTTTACAATTGTGACTGTAATAAGTTTTTTTATTTAGTGCACACTAAGTAGGACACCAACGTTCTAAGGCAATAATTGAAATACTTATTTCTCAGAGGAAATAATTACAGTAAGGGCTGCCACAAAAGTGACATACTCCTCAAAAGAAACAACACCATCACCATCGTTATCCAGCATGCCAAAGAATTTGTCCACTTCAGCTTTGCTTTGAGGCTAAAAAAAAAGAGAAACAGGAGATGTAAATAGATTGTAAAACAAATAAATATGTCAAAGAGCCATTCACAGCTCTTTGTTGCTATAGTGCTAGATCTTTTCAACTTACTTCTTGCGCATCAAGCTCTGGAGCAGTTCAGAAAGTTCTTTTTTGGTCAAAGTATCTTTGGCTCCTTCTTTTCCAGCGTACTTATCGAAGATAGCCCTGAGGAGGTCCATTGCCTTCATGAGCTGTGACATGGTGGCTGGAAAGAGAACATATTCCTGACTTTGTAGTTCAATGTTTATTTATTTTTTAATATATTAAATTTACATGGCTTACATTATGTAGTAACGTTTCATGCCACATTTAAACACATGGGTGGGACTCCACTGCGTTAAAACATCAAATTAAGAGGAGTTGGATGAGCATCTTAAGACCAATAATGTTACTTCTACATTTGTTTCATGAATATAACTGTTTTTTCCCAAAGAAAACAGTCAGTTCAAGTTATACTTCTTATTTTCCTTTTTGTGCTCTGCTGTTGCCTTGACATCTTTTTTCTCCTTAAGGGGGAAAATATGACATTTCTAGTGACCATTGGTTTTAAACAAGATACATGATCAGGTGCAACACAAAAGCAAATTGGCAGTTTGGTGTGACAGGCAAGTCTCTGAACATTTTTAAAACAATTCAAGACATCAAAAGCACTATGCTGAGTTCCAGCATATAGTCTTCATGCCAACTCACTTAACTGGCAGTTTCTTCTCAATGGCTTTGGCTTGATACTCCCATACATTGTCCTCACTCATTAATTGTCTATTCCTCTCAGTTTTCCTACCTTACTGCATGTCTGAAGATCTTTTAAAACAACTTTTTATTGTTTTCCTTGAATTGTTGGTAACTTGAATTTACTGAATTCCCACTGTTTAATGATCGTCGCTATTATAATAGTCAAATTATATAATTGTTATAATATTTCCAAAGATTGACATGTAAGTCCTATTCAGACATACTGTAGCACTCCATACAGTACACTGACCACACCCAGAAGCTTACTCAGGCATCTCATGCCACATCATATTAGGAATCATCTATTTAGATAAACTAAATTCCAAATCATTAATGCTGTATTTCAGAAAAGATTATTTTAAACATATTTCCACTTACCAAATTTGTATGAGAACTTGTGTAGGTAGAGAGGTTGGAAGAGAGGGATTTGAGAAGAGAGCACGGACACAAATGTATTTGAATAGAGGTTGACACACCCTCTTTCCAAGCCTCGCCCCTGTTAATATCTTTTTTTTTTTTTTTTTTTTTCTTTCCCGGAAAACAAGCAACAGTGCTGGGGTGTACTTTTACTTGCTTTTCCTATGGAAAAAAGGCTCCTTTCATACCAATAATACTAGTTTGGGATATGTACAAGTCATATTTGAATATTAGTGCTATGATTTTGGGATGTTGCTTTGTTTTCTGTTCCTCCTTCTCTGTTTTTTTGGTTCTGTCTAGTCTTCTCGTGTTTGTGTCCTAATTTCCTCCCTGGTCTTGTGTTGTGCCTGTCTTGTGTTGTTGAATGTCCCGTCAAGTTTTACTACCTATCTTCTGTTCTCCCTCCTTTGTGATTGTTGTGTTGCTTGTTTGCTGGTTACCTTTTGTATTTAACCTCTGTGTTCCCTTTGTCTCTTGTCAGATCGTTTTGTGTGTTGCTGTGTGTGTTCCTGTCGGAGTTTTCTACGTTTGTTCCGGTTCCAGTGGGCTGTGTTTCCAACGCGCAGCTCCTCTGACCCTGAGCTGGCGCCCAGTTCTCCTGACCCCAAGTGGGACGCCCAGTCTCCCTGACCCAAAGCCCAGTCTCCATGACCCTGAGTAGACGCCAGGTTTCCCTGACCCCCTGCTGGCCTTCTGTTCCCCTGACCCCCAGCTGGCGTCCAGTTCTTCCAACCCCTGGCCATTGTCTAGTTACCCTGTTACCCGGCTGGCGTCTGGCTTCCCTGACCCCCAATGGATACTTAGTCTCCTGGAACCCTGTCTAGGGTCCCGTCGCAGTGAGGCCACCCCAGTGACTTTGCCAGTCTCTGGCGCCCCTGAGACCACCCCAGTGATATTGCCAGTCTCCGGCACCCCTGAGACCACCCCACTGACTTTGCCGGTCTCCGGCGTCCCTGAGACCAACCCAGTGACTTTTCCGCTCTCCAGTGTCCATGAGACCACCCCTGGGATGCCTCCCGGCCACAGTTCCCAAGGTCCCCCTGGTACTAGTTCCCGGGATTCCGCTGGCCCTGGTTCCTGAGTTTCCTCTCAAGTTTACCCTGGTCCCAGTTCCACCCTGGTCCCAGTTCCAGAGGTTCCCCTAGTCCCAGTTCCAGAAGGTCCCCTGGCCCTAGTTCCCCAGTTTGCCCTGGTCCCAGTTCTCTAGTTCCCCCTGGTCCCAGTTCCCTAGTTCCCTAGTTCCAGGGGTTCCTCTAGGGGTTCCCCTGGCCCCAGTTCCAGAGGTCCCTCAGGCCCCAGTCTCCTAGGTTTCCCTGGCCCCAGTTCCCTAGGTTTCTCTGGTCCCAGTTCACTAGTTCCCCCTGGCTCTAGGTCCCGGGGGTCCCTCTGGCCCTGGTTCCCGGGGTCCCCCTTGAGGTCCCCCTGGCCCCAGTTCCAGAGGTTCCCCTGGTCCCAGTTTCCTTGGTTTCCCTTGCCCCAGTTCCCTAGGTTCCCCTGCCCCAGTTCCCACGTGCCCATTTCCTTTCCCGTCACCGTGCCCGTTTCCTTCTCCATGTTCGTCTCTGTCCCTGTCACAGTGTTTGTCTCCGTCCCTGTCTTCCTCCCTACCCCAGTGTCCATTCTGTATAAGCCGTCTGAGTCTGTCCGGTCTGTGTCTGAGCCCGTCCTGTCCCCTCTGAGTTTGTCCAGCCCCACGTGCCCTCTGTCCCTGGTCTCCCTGTCTCTCGTTCCCCCTCTCTTTTCCTTGGCATTTATTATGTTTTTTCCAAATACTGTACAGATCCTTAGGTATTCTGTTATCTTAGAGCTACCCGGGCGCTCTGGTATTGCTAATTTTAGATAAATTTAGATAAAATTTTAGATAAAAGAATAGGGTGTTATTACCAACACTACCACAAAACTGTGTTAGAACTTTGTCTGATTAACATTACACCAAACAATAAGCTTTACTGAGTCACTACAGCAACATGGAACAGCAAGTATTTTTCTAATTCTCCATGTCAGCCCAACTTTGTGTCTTTATGATTTTTAATACAGCCCTAGTATGCAGCAATGTGTCAGAGGAGAAGAATACACACTTTTATGAAACAACAAGTACAAGAGACTACAGCCTCCAGGCTGTGACTCTCAACAATCCAAAATTCTCTCTCTGCATGCACTGACAATATGTTGCAATTGTGGGTTGATAATATCCTAAGTGGTGTTTTCGCAGGGCGGGTTTGATATTCGTGTGATGAGAGATACCGGAACAGACAAGAGGAAGACAGCAGAAAATAGACGTGGTCAATGAGTCACTGTTTGCAGACAGACACTGTCTTCCCTTCTCAAACTCACCAACATCTACTAACAAAAAGTACTCAGTAGTACATCAGCTTAAAAGTGTAATTATCTCAGAGCTATTGTGATATTTAACCCTATCTTGTATCTTTGTTTAAGTATAATGAACCCCTGAGACTAAGTGTGGCTGCAGACCTTTGGTCTTGTTAGTATATTTTTTAAACCTTTAGCTGAAAACTGGAAAATTATTTGACTTAAGTGTGACACAGAGGATGTGCAGATGTTAAACACAAGGAGACTAGGCCTACTAACACCTACCAATAAAAGTACAAGTTGGCTAAAGCTTATTTTAACTACATCTACTCCAGGTGTTGCATGTGGTAATTTTTTTTCTATTTTACTGTAAGCATATGAACTTCATAATAAAAATCGACCTTTATAATATTACATGTATGTATTATATTAGGGCATGGGGCTCTCTGTTTTTGTCAAAACAAGTTGCTATAGTGTGCTGTGTAGGCTCTGCTTCTCTCAAAACACCACACAAAATTTCCACTACAACCCAGTGGTTTATTGTGTGTGTGTGTGTGTGTTGTTTGTTTGTGTGTGTGTGTGTGTGAGAGAGAGAGAGCCTGTGTGTGAGAGAGAGAGTGCCTGTGTGTCAGAAAAAGCTTGTTTACCTCAAGCAGAGGATTGTAGAGAGGAAGTAGCTAAATTTCTCTTCATTCTTTCTTTGCCCTGTTTTCATCTTTTAGTCAAAGTTTCTCTCTTTAGTTTAAACAGAAGAACAGAGAATCCAAAGTTATGTGATGTGAACAAATCATTCACTTCCTGATTCTTGTAAACCAACAAACATATGTGTTCAATTATTGCTGTTTGATCAAATAAAGCTTGTAGTTGCTCCAACAGCTAGAGTGTGACACAACCCTATTGAGTTCATTGTATGTTATGAGCTTTGACTGTATCCCTGGATATGAATGACAGTAAAAACTGGTTAGTTCTCGTACAATTGTGTGGTTTGAGCAATAATAATGCCGAGCAGTTTGGTTTACAATGAGTCAACCGTTGGGCTGCAGGAAATGTGAGACCCAAAGACACAATGTTGTTTGTGTAACTCTCTCATACTCTTTATTTCTTTCTTTCATTGGCATCTGATATCCATTGTTTTTGTGCTTTGTCAGTTTGTATTACAAACTATTGCTTATGCTGAAGCGTTTTTTTCACAATATGCATTGTCTTGTATGTCTTCACAGCAGAATGAAAGAAAAAGGGTGTGGGAGAAGAAATCTGCAAATGTGTCTTCAGAATCTGTGGCTAGCCCCCCACCCACCACCTAATGTTCTTGTGTTCTAACATTACTGCTTTTATGGATTTTGTTGTTATTATTTTTACTGAGATGAAACAGGTACACAATGAATTTCACTGCACATTGTACTGTGTATGTGACCAATATTTTTATTTTATTTTATTTGAATCCTTGTGTGCCTAATCATATTTGTAAATTTGTAAAAGATAATCTCCAAATTTGTATTAAGATTTCCAAGTGTATTAAGATTTGTATAGTTGTAGACAGATCTGTGTATGTACGTGCATGAGTAGACACAACTGTAAATGTGTACTATATGTATTATGGCTGAAAAATCTATTATTTTGCTCCAAGAGCTGGAAATACAGACAAATCATCAGTTACAAGTCAGCAGGCCTCTACACGTGACTTTTTCTACACTCCTGCCGTGACAGAGAACTGCAAATGTGTGTGGTGATTTGCAATTGCATAGAAATTTGTCTGTACATACTTTTCTCGCACTGTGCCAACAGCCTATACATACCGCCAATCGGCTGTAGCCACATGCATTGCTGTAGCACCCAGTGAGTTTAGGCGTGACGTTGCTGGGCTGCATAGACGCTGCATTGTACACCAGCCAGGTATTATGTTACTCTATGTATTGTCTGTTATTCTGATGTAGGCTACATTGTTTTAAATGACTATGTGGGGATACGTTAGTGGGTTTGTACAGCTTCATCCTCTCAGATTTCTTCTGTGTTGTTAAGTCTCATACATGCAGCAGAGAATCTAGCAACCTGAATAGCCTCTGGCAGAAGTGGAAGTAATTAAACCTGAGTAGGGTGTGTTCTGTCTCCAAGACATTATCTAGCTTAGTACAAAGACAGGAAGCAGGGGGGAGTGACATTTTGTACTGAAACATCCACTTTCTTCATTTACAGTACTTTTGTGTAGTCTTTTCTGGTCTTCAGAATTAATTATATGTAGCCTTGTGAAGTAGAATAGTCATCTATGTTAATTTATGTTTACGCTACGGTTAGCTATAGCTTTGCCTTTGCAGACAATAATTTGGGTCCCTTGCAGACAATTTATTGACTTAATCTGTGATGGTGGAGTTACACAGAAATATATGAAGTTCTTGTATCTGAAGGTTTCATGTCAGAAAGACTCTGACATAAGTCAAAGCAAATACTGTGCTGCTGGTTCGATTGCTCCACCTGGCACTCACTGTACATTCAGACCTTCAAAAACTATTCTCTGTACAACTTTCTCATGCAAACAGATTAAGTCCTGTATACAGCACATTCTAGTAGTTTGAATAGATAAGTGGCCAGCAATAAACCCAACCTACTCTATCACAGAGTTTATTGATAAATGTATGGTAAAATGTCTCTCCAAATATGGCCAACTCAGACCTCTTTTGTGTAAGCCTGACTGAAAAGAAGAAAAGGAGTAGGCTTTACTTTGTCCCCTTGTTTAGATTTGTCTAGATTTACTTACATGATGGTTGGACCATTTAAACAAATATCAGACCAGGTGCATTCTGTTTATTCAGCTTGAACTGGCTGACAAATGATAAATGATATGCATTCAAACAAATGATAAAGGCGGTGCATTCAAACAAATAGTTGCAAATAGTCCAAGATAAGTGGCTTCACACGAATGAATGGTAACTAAGAAAAAGTGAAAGTAAAGACAGGAAGTTGTTAAATGACTCTTACTGGGGAACACTTGTGCAAAAATATATTATTTTTAAATATTGGACAAAATACCTTTGAGGTACCATCACTGTTATATAACTACAAAGTACAATGTTTTGCCCTTTGGAAATTGTGTGCACCTTGCAAACTCACCCACAATCTTGCTTGTCCTCCACTGACAGGTAAGTTTTCCTCACTATGCTCAGATACCATCAAACAAGATCATTTACCAGAGGTAACTGTGTTGTACGGCACAGGTTCACTGAATTTGTCCGGTCAGCTTTCTCTATTAGAGCCACAAACGTTTGGAACACAATACCCAGCAACATCAGGCAATGTACTACTCCATGGATCTTCAACAGGGGGTCCGGGGCCCCTAGGGGTCCTCAGAGATACTGCAGGGGGCCACCAAATTATTGTTAATTTTTTTTCCAAGTTTTTTTAAAAATGTAAATGTCTTAACATGAATCATACCAATTATCAGCAAATATAAATCAGCCTATTTGTAAAAAACAAAAAAACAGCAACATTGATGATAAGCTTACTGGCCTTGATAAGGTAGTCACTAGGCTGCCACCCACAGACACAGTTAATCCTAAGAATTCACTGTGCCACATGTATGTTTAACATTAAAAAACATAATTTACAAAATCATACCAACATTATGTCTGCTAAATTAATATATAAAGGCCTTAGGCTGCCCATACAATATTGTAGGGCCAGTTTAATATGTAACTTAATTGTATACAATATATGTACTAGGGGGTCCCTGCTCCATCTCTCTTTCAGTTAAGGGGTTCTTGTCTCTAAAAACTCTGAAGACCCTGTCTAGTTTTGTTTTTACTGAAATCATGGCTTAAACATAACCAATCATGTGACCATTAATCAATCATGTTTTATATAATTTAATGTTTTAAATGAAATGGGTTTTTAATTTTGTATGATGTAGCCTATATTGTTTATTTTCTGTACCCGAATGCCATAACTTTGCTTGTTGATTTGCCTGTCCAGGGACTGCTATTAAAATTTAGCTATTGAGATGATTCTAATTTACAGTTGGATGAGCTTTCACTAGCAAGGACCACACCACAATAATATGTAATTTATAGATTTAATGAATGCTTGATTATAATGAATGTTAAGAACATAGTAATATATTTGAATGGTGATGTAGTCTGTCTGGTTGGTCCGGGAGGATGTAGGCCTACGGGAGACCGGGTAGCATGAGACTCAGTGTGGGGAGTTCTGTCTCAGGTGCTTTCCCCTGAGCTAATATCGAACCCCTCCGGATATCTAGAATGAAAAAATGAGTGGGGAATGCGCTGGAATAAGTTGGAGGGCTGAGGGGTTGTAGGGAGGGGAAAGTTAATGGATGAGGGTAGGAGGGAAGAGGGGATGAAAGGATGAAGTAGGCAATAAGTTCAGGTGCCAAATAAGAAGGGATGGTGTGTTGAGAATGCAGAGGCAAACTGCACTGAGTGGGTTGGCTTGGAATATAAAGGCTGGTTAGTGATTAGAGGTGTGGTTGATACCCTGCTCCCATACCTAAGTTAATTTAATAACTTCATTTCACACCACCCCAAACAAACCGGACTATCTGACCAAACGTTCCAGGGTTTGTTTTAAAGGAACCAAACGAGGTAGGTGTGAAATAAGCATATTGACCTGTTATGTGTCTATATTTCCAATAAAACTGATTCTGATTCTTGTATATATATTTTTTTTAATTTTTTATATTGTATATTCAAGTTTTAAATCCCATCAAGTTTGCCTGTTCATTAATTCCTGCTAATGTATAATAACTCATTCCTGCTCATGCACAGTTTAAAGTGTGCTGGCAGATGCTCACCTCTTATATAAAGAGTATTTCAGTGCACTGGCTCTACCTGGCAGGCAGTAGGAAGAATGCAGGATATATTACATGGGTGAGCCTAAGCGAGACTACTCCAGCTACTACTCCACTTCTATTCAAACCCTTTAAACAAATGTTTGTACACAG